>JBBPOT010000010.1:0-43229 GCA_038091595.1 Leccinum subatratum | reverse complement strand
GCAATCGCATTGTCGTTTGCACTTGTCGACCTTGAAAGTGATAGCCTGGCTTTTTTGATCTGGTAAACTTCCTTCGCCTTAGCAAGGACGCCAGACAGTCTTTTCTTTCCCTTGCGACAGCTTTTTTCATGTCTGGTGAAGCCTCCGGGGTCCGTGAATGTGCGGCCACAGACACATGTATTCGTGTGAACGATGTCAGACATAGTGGAGGTACCGTGAGCTCCACATCGAACGGAAACTTACCATCCTCGTGTGACCCTGGGAATAGCCAGATCGGATCGAATCTAGGCTGGATTGCGATGTCACCGTGACGTGTGACAGGATCTCGATGCAATCGATCTCGGTTGGATCTCGGCTTTACTAATGTCGGCAGCACCACCGGCCGGCGGTTCTGGAGACGGCGACTCGTCGTCTGCGAGGGGGGATGCAGTACGAATAGACAGTGTGCAGGGGCATACGACATGAGCTGCAAATCGTTGGGTTGGTTTTTATAGTGCGAAGCAACCATGCCTCGACTGGTCTTGGCACCGTCAAGGTGATGTACGAAGAACACCTACAAACTAGTACAAACCCATTCCATCTCTCGTCAACCAACTCAACCAGTACAGACTTGCCAATCACGCACACACCTTGGTCTCTCCCTCCTTCGACCACCTTGTCAACGAAATCGCATCCGAGTCGCCTTCTTTTGCATGTCCGTCGACTTCTTGCTGATCATTTGGATCAGCTTGTTGAACAATGCCAACGCTTTCTGCTGGTCGAGCATTGTACGTCAGAAATCAAACAAAGGATTGGGCACCGTCAAGGTGATGTACGAAGAACACCTACGTCGACTTCTTCGATGGACTTTCTCTGGAAGCCCATGCCGACAAGTATCAATGCTTGTATGGCAGCAGGCAGGCTCACATCATCCCGCGACGTAAGGCAAGGTCTAAGATGAGGTAGTAGTCGACCATGTTGTTAGCGTACGATTCAAGGCGTTTGAGAATAAACGGCGACACGAGGAACGAAAGTTCGGTCGAAGTGATGACCGTATCATCGGAGAAAGACAAACAGAAAAGAGGATGAGATCGGAGCGTACGAATCAATTGATGACTACCTTACCTTGCAATGCGGCGCATGCATGTTCACCTCCTCTCTATCTCAGCGGACACAATCTGAGCACGTGTCGGTGTCTCTAGCTTTATTTCCCGCAGCGAGCGCGTTTTGGGTGCATTGGTAGGACCAGCGGTAGTCTTTTGAGAGGTAGATGTGGTCGCGATGAAGCCGGGGATAACGTTTCGTTCAGGTTCGGTAGTGTTAGAGCGCGCCATGCCCCGCGGTCTAGCGTACATACGTGCGTTAACCAAAATGTGTCCAGGAACATAGAAACAGGAAAGAAACCCCGCACCTCGATGGGAAGGAACAACGTTAGGACCGCCGAGACCACGAACAAAGGCTGGCGAGCCGTATGCGGGCCTGGAGTGAGCAATCAGTCGTCCAATCAAAACAAGCGACGGAACGCAACAAAAAGAAACGCACCCATTGGCCGGGTCGGCAGAAAGTGTCCCCGTCTTCGGCGTTGTGGCGATCTTGATGAGCGATGCGATGAAGCCGCTGATGCGGAGGAACCTTCCGCAAATCCATCATGTCGAGTTGGGACATAGACGAATCCATCGGCTCCTTCTCCATCGCCGCCCGTTCTTCAGGGGTCACAGGCTCCAAAAGTCTAGCAAGGTGGTTTGGATGCGTGAGGGCGTAGTTCAACTGCTGGAGGAACACGAGCACGCGCGCGGAGAACACGCGAAGGACTTTCATGACCACTGGATTTGGGTTTGTCATTGTGGTTGGCACGCTCTCGGCGACGGCGTAAAACAGATTAACGGTTTGCTCCATCTCCTCCAACAACGGCAGCGTGATGGGATCACCGATACTCCAGGATAGTGTACGCGCGATTTGTTTCCCGTAGAGCTGAATCATGCCACATGCGTCTGCGCTGAAGAAATGATGTTGGTTTCCTAACGCATAAACCACCCCAGCCACGATCGAGAGCATGTGGCAATACGCACTATGTGCTGGACTGCGCTCCCCAGGTAGCTCGGGCAACGTGACGTCGATGAGACCATCACTGACGGCTGCGCTGATGCTGTTGTTACTATATGCCGCTATTACCCCTTCGCTCGCAAACCTCTCCGCACCAGAAGGGATGCTAACCAAGGCCATGTGGAACAGGAAGACGTGGGGAGAGTACAGCGGCATTCGTCGAGCTCGAAGCAGGGGCAGATCAGAAAGGCCGGCGATGTCCGTACGGACTAGCAACTCGAGGCTAGACTTGATGACGTTCGTCTCCTGGCACCGCGTCAGCCACGGCAGCGACGATGCGCTGACATCGGGTCTGATGCATTGCTCGAATACGGCAACGAGGAGTTCCATGTCCCGATCAAGATCTAGATCCAGGCGCGTTCGTGCTGAGTCGAACGTAAGGCAGAGAGCATCCACGACGAGGTTCAACGTGGCTTCGAGAAGTCCCGTAATCTTCAAGCGCCTGGCCGCGTTGACGACCTTGGGACGAGTGGCCAGATTCCGGCATTGCCGAACGCAAAAGTACAGGATCTGTAGGAGGGTCCTATGGAACGGAACGGACACTTTTCCGAGGAACGACGCGGAAGGTGGTTGTGCCTCATTGTGCAATAGTCCGTGGACATGAACGATGAGCGTCATGAATGACTCGACTTCGGGATCCGTATCCGTGGTAGAGAACCATGCAAACTGAAAGCAGAAGACTGAGCCGCACTCCATGGATCGTCGCCATCATGTCCCCTCGTCTCTTTTCTTGAGCAAGAGCTGCGGAAATAGTCGACGCTAACGCCAGCAAGCTTGGCCGGGTTCCTTGCTCGATGCGAATGAAGGGTAGCATCTGCTTCAACAAGAATTGCCAAGCTTCTGCCATCGCAGTCTGTGTATGCGCCAAAGAAACATCAGCAAAACACTAAATCTCACACAGAGCCTACAGAGGTACAGACCAGATACAGACCAAGTGCAGATAGTACAGATGGTACAGATGGTACAGATAGTACAGATAGTACAGATAGTGCAAGTTGTTTCCAAGAGCATGATCAAGTGCTATGACTCTGGTGAGTAGATTAGTACTGTTATTAAACTTATCACACTGGCACTCTGAGTGACACCACTGGCAAGTCAACTTAGATCCAAATCACAAAACACACCAGCCTGAGTGCAGACCAAAATTACATTACGATTTACTATAATACTTGGAGCCCTGAGAAATAATGATAATGATCCGGTAACATACTAGTAACATCAGGTCTTCAGAAATAGACTAATATTTGGCCTGACTCGGATGGTCTTTTTAAGTTTGTATGGCCTTCACAATTGATTTGACGTCCAACAGCTGGTTTGCAGGCACACCAACCGCCCCGTTGTCTGCCACATCTGGAGTTGTCAGTAGTCCCCGTCATGCTGCTTGAGGTTGCGTCCTCGACCGTGGCATCGAGCGCTCCAGCGGCATCAGCGGCACCAACCGCCACCATCGTCTCCGTAGCTGTCATCGAACTGATCATTGTCGTATCCTCGACCTTGGTAGCCGTCTCGCTGACATCGAGGCTCTCGGATGTCCGAGGGGGGAAAGGAACCTACCCGGTAAGCTTGAGAAATCCGCCGCGTATCCCCACAAAGAGGACCTTGTCCAGCGGGGACCCATAGCCCCACCAGTGGCCGCACCAAGGCCCAGACGACAAGTTGAGATTCAGACCACCCGAAAAGTACGGCGGCGAGGGGAACGACCATACATCCGTCCCCAGTCCCTTCTTGTTGACGTTGTCCTTCTCCGCAGTCGCGACGGTGTTGAGGCCACCCTTGCTCTTCTCTCCCTTGCCCTTGCTCGCGGACCCAAACGACGAAAGACTCGACTTGGCGGCGGCAAGCGAACCGGACTCCGTCTGCGCGACGTTCGTGGCCGTCGTTCCCCAATCACCAAACGTGCTCCCGCTCTCGGCCGTCGTTCCCCAACCAGGCACCACCATCCGTCGTGTCGACCACATCGAGCGCGCCAGCAGCACCAACCGCCGCCATCGTCTCCGTAGCTGTCGTCGAACTCATCGTCGTCGTGAGCCTCGGCCTTCGCAGTCGTCTCGCTGACATCGAGGCTCTCGGATGTCCGTTTCATCTCGGACGACTCGAGTTTCTGTTGCATCTCCACCTTCTCGAATATTTCCGTCGTGACGCTCGTCATCTCAGTGGTCACAACATCGGACACTGGCACCAGTTGGTCGGGCGGGACCGTGTCCGCAGGCATGTGTCCCGGTGCTGGGTCTTCTGGTTGCAGGACCTCCCCTTGCACGTGGGTCACGTTGACAGCCAGTTCCACCGTCTCCTTCACCTCCTCGATTGTCTCCGAAAATAATGAGTCTCGCCCAATGCTATTGTGGTCGATTCGGGCTTGGCTGGCTCCGGTCCGGGGCGTTGTAGGGCCCACGGATCGCGTTGTAGATGGGAATGGAGAGGCAGCGGGGGTGAGGGCCTTGGGCTGCGACCCTCAGACAGAGTTGGGCTCATTAGCGCTGGAATTTTGCCAACCGTCGTGTCGGCGAGGTCAGCTTGCTTATATCCTTCTTCTTTCCTTTCTAGCCCTTTTGTGGTGGAGGGGGAAAAGCAGCAGCGGCAGCAGCTGCCGCCTCTTCAGCCGCGATCCTCTCTCGCTAGGCCAGTTCCCGCTCAGCCCTTTCCCGCTCAGCCTTCTCCCACTCAGCCCTCTCCCACTCAGCTCTCTCCACAGCTTCTTCGATCCGTTCGATCCGCTCCCTTTGGATCCTTTCCCTCTCGGGCCTCTCCCTCTCAGCCGCCACACTCCCTCTCAGCCCTCTCCCTTTCCATCGCTGCCCGCTCTCTGTCGGCCGCCTCCTTCACTCGCCTCTCCCTCTCCGACTCCCGGGACTGCGACGCATGTGTGAACTCGAGAGCTTGGACGCCGAAGAAAACTTGCAGTCGCGCTCGACGTGCGTCGCGGATGAGGAGACACGCGAGGCAGAGTTAGGCGTTCGCGCTTGTACTCTCACGTGGTGCGTTCCGAGTGTATGGACTGTTGATGCCCATGCAAGTGCGAGTGCGAGTGTGCATGCGCCTGGGGTGGCGGTGGTGGCAATGGTTGTGGCTGCGGCTGCGGTGTCCGAGGCGACTGTACCTGGTGATGAGATTGCGACGAGAATGGGATACCGATTTCTGGGACGAGGATATGGATCGACTGTGGCTGACCACGTCCATGAACACCGCATCGAGTCGACCTGAAGAAGACGTTGACCCTGCGGAGTCTTCGCCCCGGAGCCGACAGAATCCTGAAAGTGCGTGCGGGGAACTGAGGCTGGGCGGGACGGCACTCGCGACACGGAGCGAGAAGGGACCAAAGTCGTCTTCGGAGTAGGTAGCGGGGGCAGAGGTCCTAGTAGAGTCACACTTATATAGTGTTCAGGCTTGTCGTCCTCTTCCCGCCATAGGATCCGCCCGGTCACCTCTCCAACGATAGACGCAGGGCTACTGTTGAGAAGAAGAGAGGATCAGTACAATGGGAAACTGTGGCAGAAATGAAACGATCAGTTAAAACATCGTCAGACAGAGTGAACACGAACATTATCGTTCCATTTGATGCGTGCCTTGAACTGTGTCAGGCCGAAATGGATCTCGACGCTGAAGACGATGGTCCAGTAGGTCTTGCCGTTCCGACCTGACTTGGGCTCGGCGCTGCCGCTGAGCGGCGAGAGATCCGCACGGACAACACAGAGAGTGGAGTATTCCTCTCAAAAAGGTGACGTTAGCTGTGAGAGACAGACGTCATTCATCAAGACTCTCACCATGAAGCCGAACTGTCCAGCGGAGGACCAAAGGGGACCCGTTGGTCCACATTCTTGTCGCGGAACAATCGTTTAGTGGTCTCGTCGAATCGTTTGGTGACGTGTTCTATGAAATCGGCAGTTCCATATCTGAAGTTCTTGAGTTTTTCTGTCCATGTATGCTTATGAGGCTCGTCGAAGATTAGTAACACTGCATGAGCCATACCTGCTAAGAACTCTCTCGCCCTCCGATTGACGAACAACGGTCCTGCAAATATACCTATCAAGCCTGATTTAGAATGATGGATGACGCTTCAGAGAGAGAAACGAACAGTGCGACTTCCTCGATGACGAGCGGATTCGTGCCCCGCACTGCGTAACAGCTGATATCGGGAGCGTTGGCGAGGTGTCGGAGGGACGATGGCTTGCGCGAGGCGGCGATGCGGTATGTGCCGGGTGGGAGTGGGCGATAAGGAGCCGCATGGGCTGAGGGATGGGGGTGATGGGGTGGTTAGGGTGGTGGTGGTGGTGGCCTGGTGGGTGAAGGTACGGTGGACGGGGGTGGGATGTCCGTTGGGCACGCGCGACCAGTACATGTCGGTCGCTAGCGTGATGGGATGTCGTCGCTGTGGGAGGAGACGCGATCGGGTGCGGTGTTGCCTTCGTAGACGCAGCGCGACGCTCGTACTGGAGGTTGACTGGAAAGGAAGAGCTGGTCAACACCCGTCAATCAGGCGTCCAAGCAAAAAAGACACACCGAGATGTAAAAGAGGATGTCGGAATTATATTGGGACCCATCGTGACCGCCAACACAGCCGTGTGCGCACGCTCGGCGCAAGGTGCAGAGGATCACTTTCTTCAGACACAGGTTGCTCCTGGGCGGGAAAAGTGGGCGAAAACCATCGCCTGGTAGTCGTGTCGAGGATGAAGGTATAGTCGTAATATACGACCTTTGCTCGGCGAGCTCCCAATTTACTGGCCGTGAGGTAGCTTTCGACGACAGGAACATTGATATGATTGTAGTATTTACTTGGGGGGCGCATACGGAAAAGAGAAGTTGAGCGCTCCTGCCTTCAATCTCAATGATGTACATCCTTTGTTCACTGGGACTAGTACTGTGCCAATGATTGATCAAACTTTTCAGCAGCATGCAACCGATCCTGAGTGTCCGAAGAAATATGCCACAAGATCCGCCTCATATTATAGCCTCAGTCACGTTCTTCCACTCGTTTTCGCCGGCATGTCTTCCAACGCATTCCGCACACCAGTCGTCCATATCCCCAACTCCTTCTCCAACGCCACAATGTTCTCCCTCATCTCCTGGCCCACCTCACCGCCCTCATTCTCTCGACCGAACCCGACCAGTAACTCGTTCCTCGCCCTCAACAGCGTCTCATATGCAAGTTTGAGCCTCGTCGGTCCGCTGGGAGGAAATGTCGTTGTCTGAGGCGGCATCGATGGCGATGGTTCGTCTACGGCGAGCAGCTTGCCCAATTCGGCGAGTGCGACACCACGCACTGGATGTCCTTGGTCCAGCACGGCAGACAGCCCCGTGAAGTGCTTGGCTGCCGTGCGTATGCTCTCGTTCAAGACCTCCTGCGAGATATTGTCGGAGAATGAAGCGAGCAACAACGACTGGTGAAGCTTCAACAACGCGAGGAGGGGATGACATGAAGGAGGTAAGCCCGCCGAGGTCAAGATTGGTATAATATTTGTGGTCAACTGCTTCGCCTTGGCATAGTCTACAGAATAGAAAGCGTCATAAACGAGACAGAAGAAACGGGCAAGCGAATAGCCGTACCACTCGATTGGAGACTCATTGCTTTATCTAGGGCTTCTTGTCCAATACGAACTGCATCGATGACAGCCTCAGGATCGGTGATCGCAGCTTTACATGATGAACACCGAGAAACTAGGTTATCTGTCTTTCACGGTCAGAAAATGTGGCTTATATCGACCATTTATGTACCTTCGTCTGGGACGGGACAGGTGGCACCGCACGATTTGGGGCACGACAGGGCTTCTCGAGGGTCGCAGATGATGGGCGTTGGCGTGCATAGCGGGCATTGACAGGTAAAAGTGTAAGTTTCTTCGAGGATCTTTTGTCTTTGCGCCATTGGGAGCGTCGTGTCGATGTAAGCTATCGAAACCTAGGACAGATGACTGTTGAGAGTCTCCGCAGTGGGGTGCGACATACCTCCTCTCCGATCTCGATATCTCGTAGAGCGATGATATTCATAATTGGTTCTTTTCCTCTCGTCCTATCACTGCGAGGGAACACAACAACCGCATTTGGAAGGCACGAATAATTCGCGAAAGCGACAAGCAGGGAGATAGTGACCCCGATAGGCGTGAGTGAAGGCGAAGTGAGGGCGAATGTGTTGGTGATGAACTAGGATGTAGATCGAATTGGCAGGACAAAAAGAACAGGCAAGCTCGACACTCACCCTCGAAATCATGTCCACAAGGTCGCCTGCAGACATGATGCCATATTCTTCGAGGTCAGAAAGTGCTGTCAGACCAAGGTATCGGACCACCGAATGGGCCAGATGGGTATGAGCTTCGACGGAGGCAGGTTTCTGCGGTGACACTTTGTCTGAGTTATCATTTCCTAGTTCAGCAACGGAAAAACTGCAGCGATGGTGATAGGGGTAGAACACCTACGGTATTGCATTGCCCAAATTTCTTTTGACTACAGATACACGTGAGCGATCCACTTCGCATCGACACAAAGACGAGCCGACAAACCCATCCGCTAGTCAGACCTTTTGCTTTCATTCGCCATAGAACACGACCTAGACATCGGACTGCGTCGCTCGGAATACCCAGTGCAGTGGATGGTACAGTCTCGGCCCATCTCTTGAGTGCACCACATTCCTTTTTGTGCATATTTCAATCAGCTTTTTGACAGATCTGTCAAAGTTCGAGTAATTAAACCGTATTGTTGTAGGTACTCGAGGACTCACACCGTTGCAATACCTTGGCGTCCCACAGCCAGAGCATCGCATAAGGGAGGATGTTGAAGCAGCGCGAGCGCACGATGAACAATGTGACTCGAGGTACGGATTAGAGAGGACGAATACATGAGGTTCCACGGAAAAGATGATCGAGCCTTCAAGTATAAGATAGCTCAACGGAAGAAACGCATCAGAGGATCACCTTACCAGGTTTGAAAGACTGGCAGGTCCAGAGACCCCTTCCAGAGTGATCCGTCCGCTTTATTTCGAGTGATGGTCTCAGGGTGGGACCACTTGGACGACATGACAACGTCTTTGTCGTCGTTCATCTGCTACTGGATCGTGTCTGATGCACCATGTCAGCCGGCTCTGCAAATGGCTCCAACTTGTTCCTAAGACCCCCGTTCAGCGAACATCGAGGGAACATAAAAGGCACGACCCACCTCCGATGTGGACCCTCCGTTTCGTCCAGTCTCCACGTCCGTTCAGGCCCGATGTGACACCACAAGTCGCGTTCCGAGCATCCACCCAAGACGCCTTCGCTGATCATGGCCATACGACGTCGACGCTCCCGCCTGCCCTCGACCATAAATCACGTAGCGCATAAAATTAAATATGTCTCACGTGTCGATAACTGTCTTCCGATAGCGTTCGCGCTCAGAAAGAACGATCGCGTTCCTCCATTCATCCATCCGACTGGTGCTCTTGCGCAGCGACTCCCCTTGAACACTTGCGAGTCTGCTAGACGAAGGCGTCACGACAGGATTCGCTTGTTGGGAACCAGGCTTGGTAAGGTCCATCGTCTAGAAATGGATGCGGACCGCGTGTCAAAGAATTGGTCTTCACCATCGCGTCTGCGCACCGGCCGTCCATCTGGGCCTTCGCTGTCGACCACTTCGACCTCGTCTTCTTCCTGGGTCCATATCCATTCCTCAAGATCAGAGATGAACTCGAGACCCAGGAATTCATCTCCGAGTCAGACGGCCACGAGGGAGGCTCGTCTTGGATGGTGAACATCGTCTTGTACTTTGTATTGAGCTGATGATGTCAAATGCAGGTCAGACCATCGATAACAAGAAAAGATTATAATGCTGACCTCGTTGACGCGCCGTCTCAGGTCGATCCAGTCCTTTTCTTCCTTGCACAGAAAGACAATGAGCATGCTGGGATCAAGACCGCTGAGTGGCATCTTGCGGACACGATCGCAGTGAAATGTCCGTAGTTCGACTGGGTGTGGGTATATTTTGTTTCCTGCGTATATGCGGTCGACCGTTGCTCCTGAGGGTAAGGGCGAGCTACCTCGGGCTGAGGTTGCGGCGGGACGTGTGGGGGAGCCTGTGCTTGGGTATAAGACGTAGGAGGACGCGTAGAATCTGCTTGGTGAGTATAGGTTGGATGCGGTTCGTACGACTGAGAGTGTCTTGCATCTATGGGAGTGGATGCGGGGACAGGGGCGGGGGCAGGAGGGTGGGTATATATTTCTTGACGCAACTCTACGCGCGAATCTGCGACTTTGGGCTGTGAGTGTGTGTAACGAGCGCGATCTGGGATCGAGACGCGAGAGTCTCTGAGAGATTGCGAATCGATTGAGGGTGAGGAGTGGGTGGGAGACAAGGGCTGAGGATTACGTACCTGGAGTCCTGTACTTGCGGATGTCCGCGAACAGGGGGAGCCGCTGGCTGGCTTTCGTAAGGAACGGTGGACCTGGCATCCTCAAAAGAATACGAAGCAGGCGGGGGGACGTAATGAGGAGAGGGATGTGCGTGCTGGTGCGGTTGGGGTGGCTGAGTCGGCGTTGGGGTGGGAGAAGGAGGCGGGTGGGGGAACGCGGAAGTTGGGGTTGGATAAGGCTGCTGCTGAGAAGTGTATGAAGGAGCGCCGTTCGCGGACGCAGAAGGGCTAAAGGTGGGCGAGGTCGAGTTCGCGGGATATCCAGGTGGGGACTGGTTGTAAGGGGTATAGGGCGCAGAAGTAGAGGTGGACGAAGCTGGGTAGGAAGCGGCGTACGAATTGGATGTGTTTGGAGTGTACGGAGATGGCGGTTGGCCGGAATAGGTCCCCGAGCGATGTTTGGCAGGAGCGCGGAATGCCGAGGATGTGCGCGCAGATGCGGTAGCGGGCGAATCGACGGTGGTGGGTACGAGCGGTGTTGTGCGGGCAAACGACGAGGACTGTTGCACCTGGGACGGAGGGGCGGGAGGGGGTGGGTGTTGCTGTTGTTGCTGCTGCCAGGCAGAGGGGTCGTGATCGTGCTGCTGCTGCTGCTGAGCCTGGGCTTGAGGGGATGGCTGGCCCTGAAAAGCAAAGGGCTGACGCTGGACATACGCGAGCGCGGCTGTTGGCGTCGGTGTAGTATAACCATACGGAGAAAAGTTGCCATTGGTTGGCGGTGCTGTTGGTGCGGGCTGAGGATGTGCGGGTGTGGGTGGGCTGACGCCCTGGTTGACGTCGAAGTAGGCCGAGTCTGGCGGGGTGTCGTGTTGCTGTCCCGGGGGCGGGTTATACTTGAAATTGAGGCTCCTGAGGGGCGGGAGAGTAACATCGTTAGGCTGTGACACGTGCGGGGGTTGGCTTGGCTGTTGGTAGCCGCGGTGGGCATGCGAGGAGTCCATTGAATTTGTGAGGCGGTGTCGTTACGGCGGGTCAGTTGACTGGCATAATAACGTTGAAATATCACCGATGTGATAGATCTCTCTGCTCGACTGTGTCAGACCAAGGAGAGAAGAAGAAAAAAAAATGAAAAATGAAGGGGGGGAGGAGGCGTTGTTCGTGTTCGTGAGTATCTCCCGATGGCGACGGATCTGACCCGTGCCTAGTAGTAGTACTTGTTTGCAGTGGGTCTTCCGTGCATCCCACAAAACCCCTCCGTATAAGAGGACATCCAGTGGCTGTCCGTTGTCCTGTCATTTCCCCTCTACCCACACGACCGAGACCCGGGCCCACCCCTGCCTGCCACGCACTCCGGTCACCCCAAATCAACTCCCTCATCACTCCCCTCCACGCCCTACACGTAAACGGACCTATCAATATCGGAGACGTCGCCTATCAACTCCTGGTCAGGATCTATGCCATCCGCCAGAGATAATCCGGGATCAAGAATCGATGCAGAGACCTCGGCAACCTCCAGTGCAAGGCATGCTGCTCGGTATCCATAACTTTCAACCGGAAATGATTCCATTGCCCTCGAGAGTAGTTCCCTCGCCTCCGTCCTATCGACCCGATCACCTTGCCAGCGGAAACGGGCCAGTAAAGCAAAACTGAGTTCGAGCGCTGTTGTAGCGTGATCTGGGTGACCACTGGCACGAAGACGGAGTGCATCCCGATACAGAGTGATAGGCGCGTCGAGGTCCAAGTAAAGGTGGTCTACTTGACAGTGAATGAACTTTGCATTGGCCAAGTTGAATAGAGCGGCAGAACGACTTGGGTGGTGGACACACTGAAAATACGTGATAGCGTCATCGAGATCCGCTGCGTTCTGGATCTGGCGATAACGTAGCAAAGCGTCATGTCCGTTATCAGTGAGTTGTTCCAACTCGCTCAATTCGTCCGACTCCGGGATCTATTGTAGTATGGTTAGGAAGTGCAAATGAGCAGGACAATCTGATCACTCACGCCACTTCTAGCTATGAAATCGTTGATGTTGCAAATACGTCGTTCAGTGGTGATTCTGATTGACGAACAAAGCGGAAAGATATCAACTGTCTGAACTGGAATGGTGATAGCTAGAGGGGAATGTGAGATTGAGCAGGACATTCACTCCAGTTACTCACGCTGGAGTTGCTCGTTACGATCGATCACCTCTCCAGTAGTAGTCTCGTACTGGCAAAGTAATGCACCATTTCCGAGCCTTGCTCCAAGCTCGAATGATGCATATACATTGAACGAAATGGGACGAGATCGATCCAATGGCCTATGTATATCCTTGCTTAGCAAAAGCGCCAACAATGACTTAAAAGACTACGGAGATGGTGACTTACAGGATAATCTCAAGTTCATCCCATTCCACCGAGTCCTGGTCCACTAAAACAGGTTTACTGGAAGTTTTCGTGGTCATGCCATCGACTTGAATGACAACGTGGAAGCCTAAGTGAAGGAAAGGGAGACCGGACACGACATCTGCGGCACGGATGTCTGCGCGGGGATGTCAAGTAAGAATCCTACACTATGCCTAACGTTGCTACTTACAAGTGATGAAGACATTTTCCGATTGGCGGTTGTTTATATCAGATGTGTGCGAATCCGATGTATCATCCGGCGGCCCTTTTCTTTCTCGATCAGGTTCTTCAGGTTTTGATTGTGGGGAAATGGCTTCGGAGGAGTGTTGATTGCTTCCGTGTGAGAACATTCGTTTGAAGAGAGAAGGGCATGGGTGATCCTGGGGAGGAAAGGCAAAGTTTCTGCCCAAGCAGGTTCATGAGCGCTTGCCGCGTAACCTATGCAGTACCCGCCGGGCCCTTTCCACAGAATTCAACCTGAAAACTTGTTGATCACGGTCATGAGTCTGTGGCAGGATAGGTGTTGTGACGAGGAGGAGGAGGAGCTCAAATCCGTTGAGAGTTGGTGTTGTAGAGTGCGGGGTCGTCGTCGTTGAGGGTGAGGGAGCGTGTGTGGTGTAGTGTGTCAGCGACTCACCGTTTGTGTCCGGCGTTGCGTCGTCGTCGCCGTTGCTGTCCACGTTTGAGTACCTAGTAGAAGCGGGGGAAAAGGAAACGAAAAAAGAATAAGGATAAGAAAAAACACGCACGGACTCGACTGGACCGGTCGATACCCGCGGGTGAAACCCTGCGCGGGCCTACGCCGTGGTCTTCTTCGGCAGTGTACCCGCATGTACAGTAAACCTGTACCCTTGCCAGAGCGGGTACGGGTAAGTCGCGGGTAAGGGTACGCCGGGTGCTCGGCCCCTACCACTATGTACAATCATTTCTCCTGGTCCCAGGTAAATGTATAACTTCATCAATTATCCAATATCTATGTAACATCTACAGAACGTGAACCCTACTCGGACTCGGAAGATTCTGAATCGCCCGCTGGCATGGGGGCAAGAGCATACTCATTTTCATCGCCACGCATATTCTTCCCAGAAGGATTAGAGATACCCTGCCTATGATAAGATTAATGTTATCACGAAGGCAAATTAATAGATTTGCACGTACTTAGCATGTTTGCCCCACCTCGCGAGCTGTTTCTCGAGTAAAGGGCCACCTACTTTATGACGCGAAACCTCACCCATCATGGCATAGAACTGCTCATAATCATGTTGCTCGATATGACAGGCAGCATCCTTGAGAATGTTGCCATGCCTCTCGAGACAACGTAGAGCTGCCTTGACCTGGAAGGAAATGAGTACCTTCAAAATATAGAATAGATGATACTATACCCCAGATGCAATCAGTACGATGGCAGATTTGGGGATGCCATGCTTGAATGGCTCGGTCGAGCCAAGCAGCTTCTGGCTTGCACCATAATACACCAGCACCGACAAACGGAAGAGTGCCTTATGAGCGAAATTTAACTCGATGCCCTTACCAATATCAGGACACGCTACCGTAGACAAAACGAATTAGATACCTCTTCATTACGAGGTCCCCGAAGGAACTGAGCCCCTCGAATCAAATCCAATGCTCGTTTTTTGACCCATTTGAGTGACTCATTGCCACTGAGATGCGACGGCGGCTTCAGTTTGTACAGGTCAACGACCTCACGAAAGCATATTTTCTTAATCTCGCAACGGAAAGTCGAAGAATCATTGTAAATCTATCACAGATCATTAGCCTGCCATCACCAGAAACAAAAGACTTGCAAGCGTATATAGTTCTTGTTCATATCGGGGAAACACTTTGTCTTCGAGCTTTATCCGGAGTCGCTTGAAGTGCTTGAGGATCTGTTCGATGATGCCCGAAATGATACCTTGTTTTGCATCATGGATATTAGGGAACCCATCACGAGTGGCCAAGTAGACACGGAACTCGATCTTTGCGCGATCGATCAACTGCTTCCACACGGAAGGCCAGAACCTGCGTTTCTCCGCCAGCTTGTATCGTAGTGGAGGTACGTCGACATCCGATTCCGAGGATGTATCGTTGTGCCGGTGATTTCTCGAACGTTCGAGCTGGCTTTGGGTAGGAGGGCGTGGCGCACGATTGCGTTGGTGGTGGCGGGTGAGAACATCGTATTCGGAATCCGGCTCGTGATCTGATTGGCCATTGTTCCGGTTTCTGCCTTCACGACGATTTGATTGCTTTGCGGGTCCCTCGCGTTGCGCAGCTGAATCACTAAGCAATGAACCAACAAGTAACGAATGATAAAACAACTTACGAGCATTTCCAGAACGTCCTTTCTCACCTCTCGTATGCCTTGATTTTGCCTGTGTGATGCTTTCTTGACGTATCCCAAGAAGTATACAAGACGACGACGAACCTTATGAGTGTGCTTACGGCGAGAATGTTGTGTCTCTTGACGGCGCCGGCCAGTGACTGTGGCGGGTGGTGGTGCCTCCTCGTCACTGCCCACGTTCGATTCAGCCTCTGGAAAACGAAGCGATAAGCAGATGCCAATATGTTGTAACATACATACCAGAAGACGTGGCAGCGAATATACTGCGTTTATTGACCTGCTGTGCAGATGCTTCGTCTCCGGATGGATCTGCGTGTTCGGCTAATGCCCCGCTCTCTTCATCGTCTTCGGGTTCCTCGCTAACATCGCGGTTCTCATCGCCAAAGTGTTCCTCCTTGTCAACAGGAGCTTCATCGGCAGAACGTTCGTCGTCGTCGTCGTTGTTGTTGTTGTCGTTGGCACGTTCTTTTTCATTCTTGGAACCATTCTCTGTGTGGACAGTAGTCCCGAATCTCGACGTCAACAAACGAGCTGACGTGAACTCACTCAGCAAAAGTCTTGATTGTTTTGGATTCTCTTCCTCCGTGTCATACAATTGATCGTCCTCCGTCGATTGACCGCCACCTCGAGACGGTCCGCTGTCATTGATCCGGATATCATTGCCGCACCAGATACAATAAAGTAGCTATAACTTACCCATTTCCCTGGCTCGGACCCGGACGGTTTACCTGCGAGACGACTTGCCTGTATCCGAAGCGACTCGTCGACTTGCTGGCTACCTGAAACGTTGGTTTGGGAGCAAACCTATTGGAGATTTGGATTGAACTCTACCGTAAGCAAGTAATCAGCAGAGAAAGGCTTCTGATAATTAAGAACTCACCGCAACCGTTGATACGGCATCGTTCTTCCAGTTGGGTTGTGTCTTGGCACTGTGCTTACGTCGCTTGTGTGGAGAGGTCCGCGGGGCCATGGGGTTGACAACTTCGTTGGAAGGCACGTGGACGCCATCATTACGCGCACGCTTGGGAATGCGAGTAATGGCGTCCGAACATTTTTCTAACTGGCGGACGCACCCGCCTTTCCCTGCTCCAGTCCTCTTGGGGCGTGGGTCCGGGGGCAGAGGTTCGAGCTCTGGCTGAACGGTTGGCTGCGGACTGTTAGCATCCACGACCTTCCGCATTGCCCTGTGAGATCGAGCGAGTAAGAAATCACACCAACTTGAACATGAAACCTTTTATATTTGGTCGCTTCGGGACAAACAGGTATATCATGTAATCAAACAGAAACATACAATTCCGAGTCATAAGTATCTGTCTCGAGTAGTGTAAAAAAGAAAGTAAAAGTAATGATTTGGATGCATGAACGTACTTGTCACATCGAAAATTTACACACCAACACGAGCTCGTCGTTTGCGAGATGCGGATGGTCCGGAATCGTCACGCGACTCGGAAGGGGCCCGCGGGCGTTTGGGTAGTTTGGCATGCCAATCGACGTAGCGCTCTCTACAAATCCCTATCACTGCTTCATCGAAAGCAGTAGCAATTTTGCTCCAATTGAACAGTGGTTCGGGAGGGGACCAGTCCCGGATCGTCTTCAGCCAATTTTGAACCCCTTCCTGGTGAAAGGACGGGCTGGCTTCGTCGGATAGTGGACCGCTCGATGCGGCGCGCAAGTGGGGAGCAGCAGACTCGGAAGGGCTTGGGAGTGAGTCGGGAGCGGGAGTGCTCGATGGGGATGGGGGTAGGGGGGTAACGATCCTTTCGGCATACGTGGAAACAAGCCCTTTGACTGCGGACATCATCTTCGCGAGTAGTTTATCGACTTTTGAAGTCGATCGTTGGGGATGGATGATCTAAAGATAGTGAGCAAAAGTTCAAAGCTCACATAGAGAAGAATACGTACCCCTGTAGCGTATACATTGTCGTCGTAATTGTCGAAATCGATCGGCGTGTCTGCGTCAACGTCGCGCATCCAAACAAAGACTTCGATTGATTTGACGTCGAGCAATTGAATGCCCTCGTAGCTTGCCGACAACCTGTTGTCGCGGCTGGAAATAGGTAGCCACCTATCTTTTGCGACCAGCTCACCGATATGAGCATTTGCGATAGTCGAGTCCGGAGACGGAAGGGGATGTCGGATCTCGGAGATGTTGATCATCATCGCCCCGACCGCTTTCGGGTTCTCAGCGACCAGGTACCTCAGTTTTCGCTCCGCGTGAGCCCTGGTCTCCGAGAACGCACATTCGAAAAAAAAGATCTCGGAAGGGATTGTCAGGAAGGGGTCGGCCCCACCCCCACCCGATATCGTCAGGTAGATGTCCGGAATCATGCTACCCTTCTGTACCTTGATGGAACTATTGCTGTGGTATCCGATCATGATGTTGTAGTCGCCAAATTGAAGGGGCATGGAGATGACAGCGGACTGGAGGCGGAAGCCGATGTGTCCGAGAGGTGCTTCGTGTATATGACTTGGCATGGTGACAATGAACTTTTGCAGGTCGTGGAAATAAGTGGCCCTAAGTGTAGATCATCCAGAACGGTTAATATGCGGTAACGGTAACTTTGACTCACCGAGTTCCATTCGATTCAAATTCTTCTTCTTGTTTTTGGTTAATGTAAGCAAACTCACGAGCATTAATGCCCTCAAACATCCTCTATAACATAAATCCAATTACTTGTACATGAGTGGACTTGGCTAATTTGACGTAGAGATTGGATTGTTACCAGTCTGTCCGAGGACATTGTGTCTGCTGAATTTTGCAGGCGTTGAAGATCTTTGATTATATTGTCACACCTCGCTGGTGATATCAATGACATCAATGTCTTTCTAGCCTATAGAGCAGCCAATGTACCTACCGAGATCCGGCTCTCTGTCGTCCCCTGGGAAAGATATCTCTGAGCTGTTTGATGAGTACCCCACAGTTAGAGGCAATTCGTGGATCGCCGGGGGTGGGGGAGATGCTTCCGGAGAGCTAATGCGGCAATCATGAAGAACGAAAGGCTTTTTAGCCAGACAGAAGCTAGGAGGAGGCGTCGTGTGATTTGGGCGCTTGCTGGAGTAACTTGATTCGTCAATCGCGGGGATGGGAGAGGCTTCCGGAGAGATAAGGCCTCGATCGTAACGAACGGAAGGCTTTTCAGGCAGGCGGAGGCTAGGACTCGGAGGAGGGGGGGTATGATTAAAGCGCCTGCTGGAGTAGCTTGACGTGCTAGTGAAGTAGCTAGTAGGGGTAGCGCTCGCGCTGCCAGCCTGGGACCATTGGTTTGAATGGTGACCAGACCAGTCGAGACAAGTGTGTGTGGCATCGTAGAAAGGTGGCATAGTTTCTTCGTGGTCTTGGGGTCGAGAGTCGAGCCTGATATCTACCCACTGCTTCAGATGAGTCCACACGGCTCGCATTACAAAGCAAACCATATATATACAGCAGCAAGGCGCTCGCGCTACTTGATGCGCTGGTAGATCAACTGAGATCAGTAAAAAGGCAGCATGGGGTTGCGAGGGTATTAAGCTGATTGGCAACGGTTGTCCTCGCATTACAAAGCAGACCATATACGGCGGAAAGACGAGGTTAGCTTGACTGTGCTGAGGTGTTTGAATGAGCGGAGGCTTGGTGTGGGGTTGCTCAGTTTTTGGGACAACGAGTTCTATAGGAAACAGTAAGTTAGCTTGACTCACTGCTGAGGGGTTTGAATAAGCTAACTTACTAAGGCTCCGTGCGGCGTTTCTCGGAAATAGATCGGGAAAGGTTTTGGGACAACAAGTTCTATAGGAATTTATTAGGAAACAGTAACGGTTCAACCTGCACAAATTTATGTCACATGAAAGTATGTACAAGTCCAATCGCATCACTACTACTACTAGGTACGAGCAGCCTCAAAGGTTGAACATTGAAACAAGAAGGGAAACGGTAGATATACTCGACGTTGATTGGAAACATTTGTGTCAATGCGGGCCGCATCTGTACATGTGAGGCTTGAGCATTTACCGAGGACGTGATCGAGCGAATAAACGAACCTAAACGTTGGGCAATTTTCGTTTCTTCGTGGGCGATACCACCGACTCCGCTGAATCAGGTGTTGTGCTGAAAGGTGTAACTTCAAACCCTCGTTCTTCGACAGAATGACGAACATTTCCCAATCCCTGGTTTGCAACTTTTACCTGCCTCCCCACTTGGTCGGCGAGTTCTTCGTATAACTGACCCAAAATGGCATGTTCTTCTGCAAGGTACAAAGCGAGGCGATGTTCTGCTTGGACTACCTTCTTACGCACGCCGGCAGCTGCTAGCCGGATCGATGCCTCCTTCTGGGAATTGATGGCTGGTAAAAGTTTTCAACATGCAAACGTCCGGCGAGCACATACAATTCAGCACCTACATATCACGTCTTCGGAATCAGAGCTTGAATTAGGTGCACAGAAGGTTGACGGCAGGCAAGCGAAGACAGTTGGAAGCTTAGATTGTGAAATTGTAGCGGGATTTGAGCCGTTCGATAGCAAGGTATGTCGCGACCCAGAGTCCAAGTCACATTCGGCCATATCAGACTCAGAATCATGGCTAGTAGTGGCATCGTCCGAAGTTCCATCGAGCTCGACCCGAGTAGGTATATTGGGAGTCTGAAATTTGATCTGCAGGAGCCGTTCAAAGGAGACAGGGGATGAAGCAGAGGGGAGTTTTGGAAGACTAAGAGGTAGTCGACGGACCGAGTGAGATATCTGTGCCGGCGTGTGGATACGCTTGTGAGATAGGCATTGTATAGATTGTGCCCGCCTGCCCCCTTTCCTCATGGTACAAAGCCTGAGCGATCTGGAATCGTGAATTGAGTGTATGAACACGGTGTTACAAGTTATGTGTAGTTATAACCTTGCGCAAGGTCACGACTTCTGGGTTGCTTGGGTTTTCCACACAGGTGAATCGTACCCTTATTAGGTTAGTCAGGTTTCGCGGGCGACCGGCCCTGTGTGTCCTTGTCCCCATTCCTATACCCCTCCCTATCCTCATCGACAACCATTGCCGTCGCCGTCGCCCTGTCTGTTCCCCGCCCCATCCGGGCCATCCCAATCCCCGTCCCCCCAGCATGCAGAAGCGATCATGCAACCCGCACGATTGTGTGCGCTGCGCAGTCGCTGCAGTTGCTGCCGCTCTCGCGATTGCCCTCGCCCTCCACCTCGCCCCTCCCCATCCTCATCTCAAGACGCTGACATGACGACGACGACGACGACGACGACGGTCGTTCGTCGAGATATCTGGCGTGGACGGGCGATGATAATCAGAGCAGAGTTTGAGCGCATACCGGTGAGTTCCGTTTGACGCGTTCGCTTCGTTGATGTAAACAAGTGCGGTTTCTCTAGCGACGTGTACGACCCGAGAGCGTTGACGGAGGTTCTTGAGAAAGCAGAGGCCAAGTTGGCGGCTAAGCTCCACCCGGACCCTTATATTCGTGAGTTCTCTGCCTCGGCTTGGTCCCAGACCCCACTGATCTGTTACTCTACATAGCACTGACCATGCCAGTTTGTCGGGTTCGGGGGCGCTACCCCTTCGGAGCTTCTCGGCTCGCGTTCCGGCTCACAGCATCTTCGCATGACCAATCTGCCCTAATTGCCGAGACAATGCCATGATATCGTTCGCTCAAACTTGGCATCATGTGAACTATGTACCTGCGCGGTACAGTCAGTACCATCAGCGCCCCGTACCAGTACTACAAAGATATCAACCCTTCAACGCTCACCGGTGCCATCATATGCAGACAGTCCGAGTCTGATGGCGGAGAGGTCATTCTCTCGTGTTCTCCCTTTCATGTGTGGTTCGGAAAGTTGCAGGTCCTACGTTCTGTGGAGAAGAAGGTGTGCAACTACTCTTTGTCGTCGCGCAACACGTCTCAATTGCTACCAGGTAAACGTCTCTATTAATGGCAACCCCGTCCCATTCAACATGAAGATCGGGGACGCTGGTGAAGCGTTCTTTGTTTTCGAGACGGAGGAAGACATTCCAGAAGACCTCGTCACCAGTCCAATCCTTACGGCAACCAAGACGACTCACCCCAGAACTGCTTTCGGTCGCCCCAAAGATCCCAGAGCCCGAGTTCCTGGACCTGAATGTCACAAAGCACAACCGCGTATCCGCCCTCCGCAAACGGCGCCAGTCCCATTCCGCTCCCCTGACTCCCCCAATGAAGTTGACTTCCCACAAGCTCCCGTCGTATCACCCCCAAATATCCAATATACCAACGGTGAGCTCTAATTACGTCTCCATCAGTACGCGATCGCTAATGCATGACGGCATCGTGTGTGAAGACATGGCTCTTGACATGGCCGATCATTCCCCCGTCACCGAGCCGGTGACCAGGATCACAGATTCAAAGCATTTCCACGAGCATGAGCAACAACCAGATACTCTTCCCGCCATCGAAACCGAGCACGCCGTCTCACCTCCAAATCGCTTTCCCCCGTCGCGCAGTCTCCGTCTCCGATTCACCTGAAGATATTGCCTCGAAGAAGATACCCTAACAGGCGAGGGGGTCCTACTGGTACAGGAATACTCCTGGGAATAGGGAGAATTCCCCCAACCGTCTCTGCTTCAGACTCATTTTACGCCATCAGTTCTCAAAGGAAAGGGAGAGGAAATGCGTCCGGAGGTCGATGAAGACGAACTTGTCCTAGCTGCTTGCCATGAAGAGAGTCGCGATCTTGTTCGGGGGCGCTCCCCATGGATTGGATGAGCGGGTCGTTCCGCCTAGTCAGCGTTTACGTATCGCTTCCTACAGCGAGATATCGACTTAAATTCGGAGCAGACATTATTGCGATCAGTTAGGGCCTTTCGAATTTCGTTCTTCCGTCTGTTACGGCTACGTTTGTTTCGTCTCTGTATTTATACCATTCACGGACCCAGTTTCGTAATTCAGCCATCGTTGTTCACGTCCATGATCTGAGTAGTACTAAGAAGTTTGTGCCAACCCCCGTGAGTAGTGCCGGTGATCATCGATCAGCGCTCAGCGCTCAGCCTTATCACGAGCTGCCCAACTTATTCAGACGGAGATGTCAATGCTCGATCATTCTTCACGAACTTGCAGAATGCAAATCGGTGTTTAAGTTGAGGATCATTGTAATCGTGTGCAACGGCACTGAATTCCCCTGAGACTCAGGAGACTCGCCACGTCAGCGCTGGAAAAGCGATGACCCCAGACGCTATTGCCTTTCGTACATAGACTTCGCCGATCCAACTACGCTTAATAATTAGAAGGCACACTCTCTGCGCATTTCATTCGCGTCGTTAAGAACCTCACGATTTCTGTGGATGATCGACGACGGTGATTGATTGATCTCTGTCTGAACTCCACTGGACACCATGCTCCCTCAAGATTCCGTAGTTTCTGGTAAGCCGTGATCTTCTAATTGATAAAGATCGATATGGTATATTGAAACACACCAAAGAAGACGTCGCAAAGCGATTTGATTAACGTGGGAATTGATTACATGGTACAGTTGGTGCTCCGCTAATACGATTACATAACACCTCCTCACTTCATCTACTCGCACGGATGGGTGCTTAATGCGTTTTCATTCGACCAAAGGTAGCAGCCGTCGTCGTTTCTTAGTACCTTGAGCTTACTCGGCGTGCTAACGATCCAGATCACTCCTACTCATCAACTCTATCAAGGTGCACATCAAACGTCTACACAATAAGGCGCACATTGCGTCACTTCTCTCGAACCGTGCTAGCTGACGCCGTCGTTGCCAGTTCAAATATCACAATGACATGTATCAGATGCGGGGCTCGACAAATCGATGAATTCCTGAACCGGTCTTTGACGCGTAGCTGTACGACATCAACCGACGAGACATGTCCGTGAACGGACTTCTGTTTGAGATCGGCTCCGTGGGACGGGTTATGGCTCGCGGTTAACATTGATCCGCAGATGATCAAGGAGGTCTGGAACCAGCGGTTGGACTTTCAGGTGCCACATATGATCACGAAATATCAAGAGTGGGTGTATCCGTACACCGTATCGTTGATGGAAACGATGCGTCTGGTAGAGCATAATCAGGGAATCGAGTGGCTCGTCACCGAGTCCCGGAACGAGGCGCAGAGGATGGTGGCCAAAGGTGTGTTTGGTTTTCTGGTTGCCTCCGTTGCGCTCCTGACCCGACCGGCGTGCCTTTTATAGTTGTAATTTTTTCCAGGTATGAGCATCCACTGGGACTCGTAAACCGATACGACGATTCATTTCGTTTCAGGAAATTGGTTACATATTCCCAAGAGTCGGGGACTTGGCGCAAGAGCGCCGCTACGATGTATAAAGTGACGCTCGACAATTTTCTCACCAATTCTTCTTACAGCTGTTTGCGTAAGCCTTGACGAAACGAAAAAAAAAATGTACATTAAACAGACAGCGGTCATGATTCGGACAAATTCAATGAGCACATTCACTCAGTTGGTCCCGAACAACGCTAGTCCATTTGCGAGGATCCCCGATGATCGATCTTTCTGATGGAAACCGTTCGGCGACGCGCAGAGATTTCCCACCCTTGGCTTGCCGCATCACCGTTGTTTGATCTTCCGCATCGATTGTTCACTGGCAATGTTCCTTCCTTTTCTTCGCTATCTCTGTTCGAGGCCAACAGTTCGTGATCCGGAATATGCAAATGAGCAAGCTGTTGGCCCTATAATTGAGGTGCGGCTGCGGCTTGTCGGAATCCGGGAGAGTGGAGCCACGGCCACTGGTCTGCCACATACGCTCAGTGTGTTTGATGGCGGCGGAGCCAGATCCTCCTTGCATCTTTTATTTTCTCGATCATGTCCGTGTCCGTGTGCGTCTGATCGCACGCAGCCCAACAACATTGCTTTTGAAAACAAGCTGCGCTATTTACATTAGGAGGGCTCGGGGTATTATACATGCATGCACATATCCACTAGAAATGCCTGAATAAAGCTGTACAGTGCAGTAAATATTCCTGGACCCTTTAGATGGGCTGAAATTATCTACCAGGTACAGGCTGAATGGCAGTCGATAAGCATAATATCAGTACGGGACTTCTTCAGCCGCCGCATCAATGAAATCGAACATCTAATGAGCACCCGACTCATCACCGCCATACATTGCCAGCGCACCCGGACACGGCGGAACTTCGGTTCCGGGTTCGGCGCTCCAACGAAACTGGAACCTTCATGCCACATTGCCAGAGAAACCGAAGAGAACAGAATGGAGCTTTGAATGGAATCCAGGGAATTTTGTGAAGTAATCAAAAAAATCGAGTCCGCCCTTGATCAGGGCTGATGCGGCAGATGCCGGCGCATCGACCGGCGTATGTAACCAAAGTGGTGCGGGAAATGGAGACCTATCAGACCGGGCCCGCCTTTTAAAGTTCACTGTAGCGCATGGTACCTTGGCAATGTAAGCGTTGGTGGCCTCGCACCAAACAGACGGTAACCTTACCTAACGTCAGATCAGTGTTGTGTTACGATAGTACGAAACGGGGGACCAGCAACGGATGTGCGTATGGCTAATAGTAGTGTAGTCAAACAAGCGGGACGCCAAAGTTAAAGCTGAAGCACGGCTCCGCATTCTACCGATCGACTTGGAAGAACGTGGCTCGCGATCTTGGAGTGAAACTTTACGATGTATAAACGTTCCTATCCGTCCGACATGACATGACACGATGTGACATGACAGGGGAGGGTACATGCTTATGATTCTGATTCTGAACATTGCATTGGTTGATCTCGATTTTATAGCATGTATGTAGTAATTTCGGGATGAGTGAAACGTGTTGTAGGCGTAGTCTGAGTGGCATGCCGGGCCTGCGGGTGCAGGTGTCGTATCTGGAGGGTCATGCTACGGTCCTGCCGGTACTTGTTTGCGCAGATGCTGACATTGACCCGCTCAAAACGTTACGAAGGGAAGACAACGGAATCAAAATCGATAGTCTTGGTCTTCAATGAACTGCGCTTCAACGATACGTGATTGGTTGACCGCTGACGCTCCTGTGTACTGGCCAATCCCTTGGTACGTGACGGCGTTCATTAGCATGCCACAGTAGGTTCGACGGGACGAGTTCTCAGGCCTCCATCCTACTTACATGTGATCAAGAAAGCTCCGATATTCCAATATCGCTGGTTGCAAGTGCGAGAAATAGCACGTCCAGCGCAAAGTGCACAATTAGGGTCTTGAAACGCCGGAAGGTAGGAAGAATGGATAATTCAGCCAAGTACGCAGGTGGCGAGTGGTGGACCATTGGGTGTTAACGTTCATCAATGATGCTGGAGTAAATTTGAATGGAGTTAGCAGCTGTGTGATATAGCGCCCTTTTCATCTTGGACCGTTTCGATGTACTCGAGCAGATGCGGCCACGACATGAAACAAATGGCAGGGAGCTTGTTCTCAACATCGATCGGATCGTTTTTGGAAGCTGAGGAACGAAAGACGATCAAGTGTTTACATGCTTGAACATCTCGAGTTCGGTTATAAAGCGGCATGTGCGACCAGAACGGCCCGGGCCTGTTGCATTTAACATCGAACATCGTCAATGCATCATGAGTCCTTTCCATAAAGCTCACGCGTGGATCTAAAAAAGACGAAAAAAGTGGAAACCGGCCGTGCCCAACGGCCGCAGAAACACTGAGACTGTCGGGAGTGCTCACCATACTCAGCTAGGCGACAACTACATGAGGCGAGTCCCTGTATATTACATAAGGCACTGCCTATCGCGCTGTGGATAGCGTAAAGTCCGGTTCGTATGATCATCTTTTGGGACTATACATACTTAGACTATGTAAATCCTGTTATGCATTTTGAGACAGTCAACTAAGTGGCTAGGTAACTAGTACCACATAGAGTCACTCGTGTTGTACGCAGTCAACATAGTATGTAGTCGAACGATTGGAGGCCGCCGCTGTGTGGCAAAAAATCGGTCTTCGTTACATTCAATTGTGTGCTTCTTCATAAGCCGCGATAAGCGTACTGGGACCGAAACCTAGTCTAGAAAAAGCACTCATTTTTTTCGCTCGCCTCCGAGAGCTCTGAATTGGAGGCGCTGATTTGAGTCCGTCCCCCAGTGGACCAACTTGAACTTTTTCAACGAGGATTCGAGAGGCTCCTGCGCAGTGCGATTTTGGACATTCGGTAACTCTACGTTGTGTGCCAACCATGGTCGGGGCGGATCATATCGGCCTGCAATTGTGATCACCCAGGGACTCCATTAATATGTCCAAATCTTGTCTTTACTCCATGGGGAATTCCAATTCTCACTGCGCTATGCAGACCGTCTGCTTGATGGGCACGAAAACATCATGTGGTGTGGGCCACCAACTCAATTGAACGAACCTACCAGGTAATCTGCATGCCAGCCGAGCCGTGGCAAACAGGTCTGGCCCAGGTCTTCCACCACCAACTTTCTAACGTACAGTCCAAGCGCTTGGCATATCGTTTTTCGCATAGAAAAAATAATTTTGAACCCGGTGCATGGTCCAAGCTAGAAGGTCGATGTGACTCGCTTACTATAATAACGGTCAGTTTTGCAATTTGATGGGAGAAACCGTGTTTACCCGGAAGTCACGATCGCGACGCCACTAATAGTGCAGTCACGACGTCGGGGAATACTCGACACTTGGACTCGGCCACCAAATATTTGGCGGGCGCCGGTTGTGTGATTGATTCCGGAAACGAAGTACTCACTCACAATAGACGGATATATCACCACTCGTGTCGTTGAGGGTTCATTTGACGCATTACAATTCTACAACTTTATTTCTGAGGATGTAGTTTGTTGGTCTTCTTCGTCGTAAAACCTTGATTTGCTATCCCACTCTTTTCGGGTCAGGTGTACCTTCGGATTCAGGGGACCCGGAAGTGTTTGGAAGGGGACTGCGAGCTGGAGCAGATGGAGGAGGAAGAGTGGGTCTGTAACGAGAAGAATTACCACCCGGAACTCGTATTTTCCCTGCGACCACTTCCGGTGACGTTGAACGTTGAATTACGAGGAGTACAAGTACAAGTCACTATCTATCCGAGTCCGCCGCGCGTCAATTTACTTCATTTCCCTTTTTGGCCGACGGTCGCATTTTTTTTCGTTTTGTCAAGGCTTACGATAATAAACCTGGAACCCTAAAGGGTCCAGGAATACGCAAACAGCTGTATTACAGGCAACCTCAATGCAACCCGACGAGGCATATTGTCCCCGGTGCGGGAAGGCCTTCGACAATGGAATTCAGCTCCAAAGACACATGAATCAACCGCGAGCTAAGTGCCATAATCAGCGCACGGTTTTTGTAGATCCAATGGACCTTCTGGGGCACTTCGCTCGACCTGATTCCAGTAGTCCGAGTTCCGACTCGGACGTCGACATGGAACACTTCCAATATTGGCAGCAAAGATCCGACACACCTTACAGCAAGGAATCAAATTCGGACCATTCAAGAGACGGCAGTATGGAAAGCATTGGCCAGGCTGGGGATGCTCCAGTCCGCGACCATTTTCCGGGGGCAGCCAGAATTGTGGACCAGAACGGCATCAAATTCATGGATACCTTCGATGAAGATGTATATTCAGAGATTCGAAGCTCGGACAATCTGTACTATCCATTTGCCAATCGTCCTGAATGGGAATTAGCAGAGTATTTGCTCACGTCCGAACTAAGTATGGCTGCGATTGATCGTTTTTTATCCTTGACGTTGGTGAGTTTCACTTTCTTGCAACGACACTTCGGGTTCCCTTGTAACCATGATTATTATAGGTCAAACGACTCCAACTCTCATTCCAAACTGCGACGAAGCTCCGTGGACTTGCGGAAATCCTACCCAAAACCCCTCCGTGGAAGTGTCGTCGGATTGCCACCTCGCACGACACGAAAAGAGCCGTGAGGCTATTTTATAGGGACACTGTAGAATGTTTACAGACACTCCTCAGCAATCCTCTCTTCACGAACGCGATCGACTTTACCCCTTACTGTGTCTTCACTACTGCTCAACGTCTGGTCAGAATTTATACAGAGTGGATGTCTTGTGACATCGCTTGGGAAATGCAGGTAAGCATACTTGAACGCTCAGTTGGGTTGAAACTGACCTGCCCTTCTGGACAGAGGGCGCTTCCTGAGGACAAAGGTGGAACCATTCTAGGTGTCATTCTGTCATCCGACAAGACGAATGTCACGAATCAATGCGGAGGAAAGGTTTCGCATCCTCTACTTATGTCGTTAGCCAATATCCACTCCGAAATACGATCCAAGGCCTCATTGCATGGATTCATCCCAGTAGCCTTTCTCCCCATCGCAGAATTTCTTCACAAAGATCAGCGGGTCAAGGGTGTTCTCTCGGATCGGTTGTACCATGAGGCTCTTGATATCGTGGTGGCACCGCTCAAACAGGCAGCCTCTATCGGTGTCATGCTCTCGGACCCACTTGGCTACAGTCGGTATTGCTACACCACCCTCGCCAGCTGTATCGTCGACACACCCGAATCCCGTTTAATTGCGTGTGTCCGAGGAATGACCTCGGCGATTACACTCGCCGACTACACTGAATTCGGTGATCCTTTCTGTCACGATCTCCGAACCGGAGACATTACGCTTGACCAGATCGGTTCTATCGATGTTGATCCAGACGATGTACAAGCTTACTTCCGAGCATGTCAAGAATTCCGTCTTAACGGTGTCGAGCTACCGTTTTGGAGAGATTGGCCCCTTTCTAATCCCGCTTATTTCCTCCCGCCTGAAGTACTGCACGTCTTTCACCGATTTTATTTTGACCACGATATGCGGTGGTGCATTCATGCCGTTGGCTCCCACGAAATCGACTTCCGTTTTTCCATTCTCCAGCCCATCACAGGTTATCGACACTTCACTACGGGGATTACGAAACTGAAGCAGGTCACAGGGCGCACTTTCCGTGATCTCCAACGGTACATGATTGCCGTGATTGCAGAGGCTGCACCAGCAGGTATGGTCCGAGCGGTCCGCTCGCTATTAGAATTTCGATATCTCTCACAAGCACCGGTCATCAATGACGACGAATGTCGCAAGATATCGGCCGCTCTTCAAGAGTTCCACGATCACAAAGAGAGCATCACTCGTGCCGGTGCCCGTCGGGGAGAAAAAGGAAATATCATCGAACATTGGAACATCCCTAAACTTGAAGTCATGCAGAACGTCGCTCGCAACATTCCCCTCGTCGGTCCTCCTATTCGTTGGACCGCAGACACGACAGAACGTGCTCACATCGATGTCGTCAAGATCCCTGCGACTGCTACCAATAATATCGACTTCGAATCTCAGATTTGTCGATACCTTGATCGACAAGAAAAATGTCGTACATTCTCCCTTGCGCTGCATATCCGTGAAAAGGAGGACGAGAACAAGCTTCAAGGCGAGCAGACAGGGATGGACATCGATCTGGATGACGACGATAACGAGGGACCAGACAGTCCGGACTTGGATTCCACTGGGATGGAACCCCGGGTCCGTCCCATTGTCGATTACTTTACTCGTTCTGCTGAACCCTCCCGAGCTTCCCCTCGGACCCCTCCTCGAACTTTCATCTCAGGGCCAGTAGCTTTTCATCTCGGGCTGAACCCAGCTGTGTCCAGTATGTCAATTGATACTATCGCAGACAAGTATGGTCTACCAGATCTTCGTGCTGCCCTGGTACACTATGTTTACCGCAACCAGAATTGCCGGCCGGTCCAAGTTGGAGGCAGAAGGCCATATCCTGACGACGAGCTTCTACCCTTCCAGCGGCTGCAAGTTTGGCACAAAGTTCGTATTCAACAGAGAGCGTATCATGACCCCACCACTAGTCTTCCTGCTCAATCATTAATCGCCTCTCCTCCGGGGACTGGGTGGCCGAAAGGACGGTATGACACCGCATTTGTCAACATTGATGACAGTGCAGTGTGGCCTCACAGTGGCCTTCAAGGTTTATCCACTTCTTTCCATGCCTGCTGCTTTACTTACTTGAACTAAATTCAGGACACATAGTATCTGAGATACGACTCATTTTCCGACCTGTTCCTCCAAGAGGACTCGAAGATACGTGGTGGAGTCAACAGTTCCTCGTTTATATTGCAAGATTTGATAATGTCCCAGTACGCAACAAGGATTTCGATGAGATTACAGGGATGCACGTTCTGAAGCGGGTCCAAAGGGCATCGGGGATACCGATGGGTGACGTTGTCCCGCTCTCACAGGTGCGAGCATTAGCCCCGGTCGTTCCAAAGTTTGGGCCTAAGGCCAATCCACGCCTTACTGCTCGTAATTCATCACATTATTCTACTTTTTTTTTCCTCAATCACTTCTTTGACAAGGAGACCTTTTTTGCATTATGCACAAAGTAGTTGGAACGTTATTATGTATTTTATGTGCTTAGACTATGTGCAAGGAATTGGTCACGACTCAGCTCCTCGTTCCCATTTTATCTAGTAAGGACGATGCGGCAGGCTCTGTTACCGCCGCAAATACAAAACCCGACGACGACGACGACATGGTGAGCTCAATCTCTCAGACAAATGATGACACTGACCCCCGCCTCGTCCTACTGGCAGTCCCGTTCACCGTACCTCACCGCTGACCCACACCACCACCCTTCAACCACCCCATCACTCACACCCCTCGAGCCACGCGGGCTCCTCGTCGCCCACTCCAACGCCCATCGCACCCGGAAGAGCCCGCATCGCGCAAGCCATCTTCCCTCCGACACGTCGCCAACGCTCCCCTCGTTGACCCCGCCCTGTCACCCTTCACCCAAGAAAACAAAATCGCACCGCACCCGATCCCGTTTCCTCCCACAGCGACGACATCCCATCACGCCAGCGACTGACATCTGGTTGCGCGCGCCCAACGGCTTGACGGCCCTCAACGACTTTTGGACTGTTGATGATTCCCGTCTGGATACATGCCTCCGTGGTTCTGGCGTCAGACCCTGGTAAGATTGAATGCACCCCCATCCGACCTCCGTTGACCGTACCTTCACCCACCAGGCCACCACCACCACCACCCTTCAACCATCCCCATCACCCCCATCCCTTAGCACATGCGGCTCCTCGTCGCCCACTGCGAGGCTTCGTTCGTTCCAACTCCAGTACGATTCATTCACGCGCGAGTATTTGTCCGCTATGGTAGACTCCATCGCTGTCAATACGCCGTCCGATGGAGAGACCGCCGAGGGTAATGCATCTTCTAGTCCCGTTCAACGCGTCCTCTTCAAATACAGCAAACGCCAGTCTCAGACGATACCCCCATTCGTAGCATCAATCACATCAAGCTTAGTCCCCCAAGTGACTTTTATGGTGAGGTGGCTGGTGCAGGAGCTATCGTGTCGTGTCCAAGGGCACCCCGAGTCGATTACGTCGGCGAGTCGCTTTCCCTCATGCAACAGATCAAACAAGCCCACGATTTTTCTACAATTTCTACAAATGCGACTATGCAGACTCCCTCCGACAAATCACAAGTGAAGACACCAGTGCGGGCTCCTTTAAGTGGTGAGTCTGTGCATCTCCATGTAATGTATTCCGACCGGCTAAATCATCGCGCAGCCCTCATGCCGGTTATCAACGAGAGAAGTGGATATATCACTGGTTCATCCACTGCTGCGCCAAGTGGCCACTCCTCACTTTCCATCCGGCTTCAGGTAGCGAACCTCATCCAACAGATCAAGAACGAAATGAAGGGTTCGAAACACCTGTTTTTGGGGACACCGAACTCTCTCGCTATACCCACACGGAGGACAAGCGAACGAATCTATCTCCATCCGTGCATGACAAGTCACAGCAAAGCAATTCCCGAGCGAAATCGACGGAAGTCAAACAAGATAGTGTCTCCTCCCCGCCCCTCGTCCGCTTCACGGCATCACAATCCACGCAAACTCTCCCGTTCTATTTCCGATGAACGAGAGCGCAGCCTCATTCTCGACATGTCCAATATGTCGATAGAAGCCCCGTGGCAAACGGAGCCACAGTCTGTGACGCCCCCTGTGCCTGCTACCAACGCCCCCCGCATCCAAGTCACATCATCGTCCATCATCGACTCATTCCCTGACACAGATTCCTCGTTCGAATTTGTCTTCGTCACTCCGTTCTAGCAACAATGACGACCTGAACAGGTTCGTGTCGTCAAGCACTGCTTCAGGGACGACTATCACCGCCAGCAGTGCGCTCTCGTTTGTGAAGCATGCCGGGCCAGTCCATATCACGCACATTACGCCATCTGATGTTCCGTCACTTCCCCAGCGCGTTGGCAAGATGGTGTACGGCAAGCATCTCATGAAGTGGATGAGAGCTTCCACACACCCGTCTCCCGATGGCGATGATATCAAAGATCATACATCCGTCACGGATGCCGAGAGTGAGGATCCTTTTAGGGATATAGAGAGCCTAAGAGAGGATGACTCGGGCGGTGCGAATGTGGGTAGCGTCAATGCAGATGAGGCTCCGATCGTAGTAAAAGGAGTGGAAGAAGTGGAAGAAGAAGCCCACTTCAAGCAGGATACAACCCGGATACAGTGTGACGAAGAAGAGGAGCCCAACGATCAGGAGGAAGTGGACTTGATCTCGTTCACGTTCGATGGTCCATCCGTCGCCGGGGTTCGGATCGTTCCTTTAGAGGAGGATAATGATACGAGAAGATACCACTGGTTCTGATTCCGAAGAGGAAATTGATGCTGGGATGGATGCCCGAAAACAACGCACGCAGGCGATATCGGACTCAGAGGATGACACGTCGAACGATTAGCCCGATCAATTAGTCGCACCTGCTGAAGTGACACTAGTGGCGCCTCGCAGGATGTCCGCGATTACGACGCCAATCCCTCCTAAATCGGCGCTCAAGAGCACGAGCGTGACACCCGTATCCGCGATGAAGGACCCGAACAGAGACAAGCATCGCACACCCAACGCCCACCGCACCCGGCACACCCCACATCGCCGCCTCTCGCAAGCCATCGTCTCTCCGACACCTTGCCAACGCTCCCATCGTCGACCCCGCCCCGTCACCCTTCGCTCCGTCTACGAAGGAATACCGCACCCAATCCCGTCTCCTCCCACAGCAATGACATGTACTAGTCGCCCGCGCCCAACGGCTTGACAGTCCTCAACGACTTGTGGACTGTTGATGATTCCCATCTGGATACATGCTTCCGTGGTTCAGGTGTCGAGGGATTAAAGTGGACCCTGGTAAGACTGAACGCACCCCCATCCCTCAGCACATGCGGCTCCTCGCCCACTCAAACGCCCACCGCACCCAGCACACCCCGCATCGCTGCCTCGCGCAAGCCATCGTCCCTCCGACATGTCGCCAATGCTCCTCCCCCCGTCGACCCTGCCCCTCCATCAAGCGTCGCCCTTCGTCCCCGTCTACCAAGGAAACAAGATCCCACAGCACCCCACGCGAGCAACGCATCTGCACCAACACCCACCTTCCCCATAGCGACGACATCGCCATCGCGCCAGCGACTGCTATGTACTGGTCGCGTGCACCCGTCCACGGTGCGCTCCCAATGCGCAACATGCGGGCGCACACCGTAACTCTCGTCGCCTACGTCGCTTGGCTCTTTGGTGGCTGCGACGACAAGGGCTGCTGGAAGGACGTTTATTGTTTCGTAATTGGTCAGTCCTCTTTCCATCCCGCCCCGACCCGTATTTTTTTTTTCCCTCCGTTAGATACGATGCCGTTGCAACCTGACGGCTCGATCAAGTTCAAGGACGACGCAGAAGCGTTCTTGGACGTCACTAGTAATTCGCTGATGGACGAGATCGCGGAAGACAAGCATCGGAGGGTCAGACACGAACTCGAGCCGAGGGACGTCATCGAAGCCGCGAGCACAATATGTCGCGTGTCAGGGGTGGATGCCTATCGTGCGCACACATCCACTTTTTGTTTCGTGGAATTTTTTGGTATCTGACATTGTGGATCGTGCCCAGCCGGGTTGCTTATTTTCGGGCATACTCATTTGTACATGTTGGACGGCCTGATCGAGAACGACATCGGCGAACTGATTGACGCGGCCGACGCGCCAAAAGGCATGTTTTTCGTTGTGGGGAGTACGTCTCATTTGCGAAGCCCCCAGAGGGCACGGCGGTGGTGAGTTGCGATCTGCAGAGATCTTGTGGTTATGCTCATGGGCGCGTAGGCCACTCGAGCAAATCGCAGGGTTTTCAGACAAGTCGTTTTTGTTTCGAGACGTCGCGTGAGTTATTTCTGTCGTATCGGACATCAGGCTTGATGTTGGGTAAACCAGTCTGGAAATATTTCTCAAGGACAGTCGAACCTTGTTGGCCAATTTTTCTGATGGCGCCCACTGGCAAACCGCCTCACAACAGCTGGAGGTCATCATCGCGCGGCATTCGACCCAGGAACACATGTCGACGCTGGGGCTCGTATTGTGGGAAATGAGCATAGCTATACCAAAGGGTAAGAAAAGAGCGGGGCAGACTGAACCCCACAAGGCGTTGGCGACGGCCCAACGACAGTGGCAAAACAGGGAGATCAGCAACGTGGGTGGACCGATCGTCTTTTTACAGTGGCTAAACTGATGGGTTCGTCAGTACACGTATCTGAGCATATTGAACCAACTTTCTGGACGTACGCCGAGCGATGCGACGCAATACCCGATCTTTCGTGCGTTTTCGATGCCTTTTTTTACATATGGCTGACCACCATTTGGCAGCCTGGGTGCTGAAGGATTATACCTCGGACGTTTTGGATCTGTCTTTGCCTGATTCGTTTCGAGAGTACGTCGTCTTTCTATGCTTTTCTATTGTTTGTGATTAACGCGATTCTGTTTGCAGTCTGACGAAACCAATGGGTGCTCTGACTCCGGAACGCTGCGAGATCGCTCGGAGTCGGTACGAAAACTTGGAGAGTGTCGAAGAGAAGCCGTTTCACTACGGTACCCATTTCAGCTCGTGCGGCATCAGCTGACGAGTGCTCGACGACAGGTCCATGATCGTTTGCCACTTTTTGATTCGCATGACCCCGTATACGAGCATGTTCAAGACACTACAGGTATGTCGCTGTGTTGTTACAAGGTCTGCTCGACTCATCTTTCTCATAGGGCGGGGACTGGGACCTTCCAGATCGACTGTTTATGTGGGTTGGTAGCGTTCATCCTGGATGCATCGCTGACCACCAGTGTGTGCAGTGACATCGGAAGGGCGTACTCGTCTGCTTCCCAGGACGTCAGAGGTGACGTTCGAGAGCTCATTCCCGAGTTTTTTTACGTGTCCAGAGTAAGTTCAGTACGGGAAGAACACCGATGCTCGTCTTATGCGTCTGCTAGATTCCTCGAAAACTGTCCAATCTCGACTTTGGTGCTTCGACGACCACGGGGGAGAAGATTCATGACATGCAGTTACCTCCTTGGGCAAAGGAAGATGCGCTCCTGTTCGTACACATGCATCGTCAGGTGTGTATCGCATATCACGTTCGTTCATACGACGACCTTCGATCGCTCATTTTTTTTCTTTCCTTTTTACAGGCTTTGGAAAGTCGCTACGTGAGCGAGAATATCCCAGCGTGGATTGAAAGAGATCAACCCACGCGAGGAGGACGATCATGGTGATTGGGTAGATCCGTCGATGCCCACGCCGCTTGCCCAGTCGGTCGAACGTCCATACGCCCCGCCGATGACCAAGGCCAAATCGACAGAAGTCCACGGGGAGCAGGACCAGCAAGAAGGGTCAAAAGAGCAGGAAATCGAAAAAGGCGAATGTACCGTCGCCTCCTATAAGCCTGAGAGGCACTTTCCGTTCCCGTGGTCGCTGGAGGAGAGTTTCCACGAACGCTTGGATGGGGCAGGGAATTACGAGAAACGGATGAATCGCGCGTGTGCGCGAGACGGTGGACGTACGGAGAGTGGTGTAAGGGTGATGTTGACGGACGATATTAGCTGAAGTGCGGGTTAGTGAATGAGATTTCTATTCTGGATTGGCCTCTTTCTTCCTTTTTCTTTCTCTCGCCCCCCTCTCAACCGGAGAGATCTCACATCAATCACCCGTACCACGTCGACGCGCGTGGGCTACTCCCTAACGCGCTCCTCTCCGTTTCACTCCCCCTCCTCATCGTTCTCCTCAACCACCGACGCTCACAGTCAGCGCCCGCCCATTATATTCATATATATAGTCCTTATATCCCGCCAACATCGCAACCGACGCGCCCCAATGGTGTCCCCGACCTCCTCGGTCACCTCCCCGTCGCCCCCAACGACATGCGTACTCCCCCACAGCCCCTCTCTCTCCACGGACATAGACCTTTTGGAGAGGGAAGACAGAGTCAAGGCCATTCGAAAGTTTCTCACCAGCGCTGAGCTCTCCGTCGTACGTGCCGAGTTCCCCGGCGCCCGCGAGACGCGTTGGCACGTAAATGGGTCGCGCTTGCACCCCTTCATCTGCAGACACCGCTGGCGTGTTTCCCGTCGTGTTGCTCGCGCCCCAAGTGCACCCGTCTCGTGGGCAACCCGAGTTTCCCCCTCATTAACATACTCTCCCAGGTCGTCCGCGGTCCGCGCGCCCGCCTTTCATATGCCTCATACAAGGCCACGCACAACGTCTCGCACATCCCGCCAATGATCTCGAAGCCAAGTCCCGTACGGCCTGAGCGCCTGCCGTCCCATCCCGCTTGCTCGGCACCGAGTGCAAGGCCTCTGGTACTAGCAGTAACCACTACAACGCTGCCGCGCAGGGCAGCCCGACGCGAAGGAATGTTAATGCGGAGGGCCCTATCTGCGTCATCGACTACCACTGCCACGTTCTCACTACTATCCTACGGGGGCTTCCACCTTATCTCATTCACCACATAGTCTATACGCTGCCAGATGACTGCCAGCGAAGACAACCCGACGTACGTATACAAGCTCGTGCCCTACACCTCACCCGTCCCGGCTGGGGACAGTGCAGCTCTACCCGACGTTCTCCCCGTGTCCGATATCGACAAAAAATCGGGGTTTGTGCACCTCTCTACGTCCAGGCAGATCCTCGGCACCCTCATCCACTTTTTCACGACCGATCCCCGTGTCTTTGTGCTCCGCATCCCTTACAATCCGCTCGAGCGGAATGGCCTAATCAAGTGGGTAGATTCCGAGGGCGTGGTGTGTAGTCCACGGCCGGGCGAGGGATTTTTTCCGCATCTGTGTAACGAGTTGAAGTTGGGACGCGAGGAGGCGGAGAGCGTGGCGGAAATGGAGAGGGGGGAGGGAGGATGGGAGGAGGCGATCGAGAGGGTCAAGGCTCGGTTGGTGTACTGATTTCAGTCGGCCCACCACTGTCACTAGTACTTCGGCCCGTAGTAGTCGGGACTCCAAGAGGTAAGCCGAGTCGTCTTTCAGTCGTTCCCAGATCTCACTCATGCTCTGGATCAGCTTGAGGTCGGGTATTATAAAATCGGTTACTATCGATCGGAACTTTGTTGCTGTATTATTAGTGGTGTTCACCGCGACGACGATGCAACGCCGGACACTGCCGGACACTCGCTCTCTCACCCACAACGTCGACGACGACCCCGCACTCCCTCACCCGCAACATCATCGACGACGACTCGGACACGTCACGTTGCTCCGTCATCCGCAACGTCGACACGCACACACATCCGCAACATCATCGACGACGACATCGTTTTGCTCAAATCTAGACCATGTCAGACTCTTCACCTCCCCTCGCCCTACACCGATGTAGGTTCGTCGATGCCTCCCCTTCCCCAATAACCGCACTTGCATTCCCTCCCTTGCCGCTGCCATCGCTCACAGCCAAGGGCAAGCAGCCTCAGCGCGATCGTGATCGCACTCCAGCGTTCGGCACCCTTGTTGTGGGTCATGCGAATGGAAACATAGACCTGCTCGAGTGGACAGGAGAGCCCGGCCAGTCACAGGCCTCACAGGCCTGGCATCGTCGCAAGGTTGGTTTGCTCACTGCACTACCCTACACATGCTGATAGCCATCCACCCAGACTCTCCCTGGACCCCAGCCATCAAAAGTCGACTCTATGGCTTTGACCATAAAATATCCAGACGTCTTTCCTTCGGAAACCATCCCGTCCTCTTCAGATCTCCGCCTCTTTAGTGCAGGCGGCGGAAGTGAACTCTTGGAGTAAATACCGTAAGGGTATGTCGTTTTCGTGTATCTGTCGACTGCTGGCTCGACTCAATAACTTTAGAGGACAATTAGCTCTCAGGGGGGCTCGATATGGAGCATGGCAGCCAACCCGCGTCAACGTTGTTGGCGTTGGGATGCGAAGATGGTTGCGTTCGGTTGATCTCTCTCTTGGCCGACACACTTCACCACTTCCGTCGCTTTGATCACGTCAAATGCCGCATCCTCAGCATTGCATGGGGTCCTCCAGCACCCCGGCAACCAAACCCAAACGGTGCTGCAAATGGCCAGGAGGAAAGTGGTGACGAAAGCGACGACGAAGAACACGGATGGACTGATTCGTGGCTCGTTACTGGGGGCTCAGATAGTAGCTTGCGAAAATGGGACATCCGCACTGGCCGGCCAACTGATCGCATGGGGACTGACAAAATAAAAGGCGATAGGACGCTAGTTTGGACTGTAGGAGTGCTTGCGTAAGAGCTCTTCCATTTGTCCTAGCATTTCTACGAACTGAAGCAATGATAGGGATGGTACGATTATATCTGGCGATTCCCTGGGTACCGTCAAGTTTTGGGATCCAATGACGTGCACACAAACTCACAGTTTCACCGCGCACGGTGCAGACGTACTCTGTCTCACGATCGGGCCAGACGGGACAACCGTTTTTACGTCAGGTGTTGATCAAAAAATAGCCCAATTCAGCTATGTTTCGTCTGCATCAGGTTCATCATCCTCAACTCTGAGAGCCCCCGCGAGCCGATGGGTCCAGTCCGGCTCGTGTCGAATGCACTCGCACGATGTACGTTCGCTGGCAATCTGGCCGCCTTACAGCCCGCTTCCACCTGCCTACAGGCGAAAACCCGCTCCTGGTGCTCCATTTGTAGCGCCTATACTCGCATCCGGTGGCCTTGACATGTCCGTCGTCCTGACACCTAGTCTGCCTGCGAATATTACAACATCTACCGTGGCAGCACAGATTGTCAATCCTCTAGCAACAGGTTCCGCGACCATGTTTGAAGATTCGCCGTATCGTCGGATTCCATATCTCGTTTCTGTTTCTATCGCTAGAAGCGCTAGACTCGTGTTGTATATGCACGATACTGGGTTGAACATCTGGCGTGTGCTCGACATTCCGAGTACAGCTATGGTGATCGACGGCATGGATAATTCCACAGACCCGGAGTCGAGGGTGAGCTGGGAAAGTATGCTCTAGATGGAACTCAGCGTACAAACGAACCTCATTGCAAGTGCTCTCTCGGACGACGGACGGTGGCTTGTCGTTTCGGATTTATACGAATCGAAACTTTTTGAGCTTTGTAAGACGGTGAGCCTACTGCTATCCAACGCGAAAAAGATACTGACCTTTGTCTCGGTGTCTTCATCAGTCAACAGGAGAGATGAAGCCCCGGCGAGTTCGTTCACTAGCCGCTGTGTTGGAGGCGCACACTTGCACCTCGAACTCAAAGGGAACCCGTTCGACCGGCGGGAATCACTTCGTCTTCACACCCGATTCAAGCAAGATGGTCTTGGCCTCAGCCTCTTCCATTCTCATAATCGATCTGAGCGGTGAGGAACCGGCCGTTTTGAGACGATTCGACCAGCATGGGAAACGGATATCTCTAAGCGGTGGTCGGCTAGTTCGTGGGCCGAGTAAAAATCAAGTGCAAGATGCAGACGAGGACGAGGACGGCGAGTTGCTTCAACCGTATACTCCACCTCCTATCGTACGCTATAAGCCCCGATGGACAATGGCTTGCGTCTTCGGACGAACTGGGTCGGATGTTCGTGTTCAACCTTGACTCGATCCAGGCACGTATCGTTTTTAACGCTGCCAAATAACGCCAATTGATCCGTGTCTGCAGTACCACACGACTCTACCTTCGTTACCCCACCCGCCCAACGTGCTGACCTTCATCCCGGAGAAGCCACAGATCCTCCTGATCGTCCTTCCGAACAACACTATGCACGCATTTGATGTCGAGCGTAACGACGTCACTGTTTGGGCGCACGACTTCAATTCCCGCATCCCGAAACAATTGTTCAATACACCAGATCCCGTGCTCGGCGTGATTTTCGAGCCCAGCCCGTCGACCACGGCAAACGGAGATCACGAAATGACCGATGTCTCGCAGGATGGTCTCCGACGACCCTCCACTCCAAAAGAAGCCATTTTCTGGGGCTCTTCGTGGTTATGCAAGCTCAAGCTGGACAAGTTGGCTAGGAAGATATCCAGATCCACGAAAACGGCGCAAATCCGAGGGTAGACGTCATCCACAAGACCACCATGGCGTACCAAACCTCCCACCACGCCCAGACCTTCTAAATGGCGCACCCGAAGGGCGACATTTGCGGATGGTGACACAGTATCGACCGATACTGGCGTTGGATTTTGTGGGCCCAAGAGAGATAGTCCTGGTGGAGAGACCGCTTGTGGATGTGCTGTCGAAACTCCCACCCTCTGATTGGCGTTGCTGTTTTCGTATGACGTTGGACACGTCACGTTGCTCCGTCATCCGCAATCGACACGCACACACACCCGCAACGATGATGCGACGAGGGCGCAACATCAACTGACGGTGCCACAACGAAACGACGACACCACTCTCAGGGTGCGACGCTGCCAACGATGGGTGCGTCCCTCCCCTCTCTCTTTGTCCCTCTCTCTCACCCTCGACGACATCGACATCGACGACACCGCGACGGTGCGACCACGATGACGCGGCCACGACATCGACCACAACACAGGCGCGGCGCTGACTGGCAACACGGATGACGATGCGACGACGACGAACACAACCCGCCGACCAAGACACCGCGGTGACACGCGAATGGGGACAGAGACGATAACGACGTGATAAGGGTGACCACGCGAACGGGGACGGAGACGATGATGCAACAATTGTTGTGACAACGAGGACGCGACGACGACTTGTAGGACGCGACGATGTGAATGGGGATCATGGGGACGACGACTCGGACGACACAATAGGGATGGGAACAGAAGCGACCACACAACGCACACAATCATGTACGTTGTGCAGTCGCTCCTGCACGCCCTCCCTCGTCTTCACTCCCCTCTTGCACACGAGTGATGTGACGGGACTCATGGCATTAACGAGGACGCGAACAACTCGACTTGAGGACAACGCTACAATGACAACGCATCAACTGTCATGACGACAAAGACGCGACGACGAATATCTGAGCAACGGGTCAACACATGGGTGCGGGTAAGATGAGGGGCGGAATTTAGCTATGTATAACCCATCCGGATCACCTGTACCTGTGCTCTTGTGTAGGTAGGGCTGTATATGACAGGGCTGTATAGCTCTGTACAGCTCTGTACATAGTGACATGGCTGTATAGCTCTATACATAGTGGTGGGGCTGTATCACTCTATACATAAGCTATATAGTTCTATACAAGATGGGACTTGGCTGTAGGGCTATAGGTCTGTGCATGACTATACAGATCTGTATATGGATATACAGAGGGGGGGAAGTTTGCTGATGTACATCAACCATGCTTATTGTATGTGCATTTGACTTGCTGATCAGGGGGTTCAGCGATATATTACTCATGCTTGCTATTTCTGCCAGATAGTGTACAGGGACTCTTGATATATCACACCTGCTCATCGTGTGATACATCGACCATGCTGGTATGTGCAATTGAATCACTGATCATGGGGTTTAGTGATATATTACTCATGCTTGTTGTTGCTGCCTGATATACTACAGGGACTCTTGATATATCACACCCGCTTGTTGTGCGATACATCAACCATGCTGGTATTCGTTGTATATTGAATCTCAGATATACACTGGGAATTCTTGATATAGTATCACACCTGCTCATTGTGTGATATATCAACCGTGCTGGTATTTGTTTTATATTGAATCTACCGTATTGATATATCACTCCACGAACAGCTTCTCTCCTTCGCAGCACATGATAGAGGCTGACGGGAAATTTGACAGTGTTGAGGGATGTGCTATGGCTGTGCACTGGCCAATCTATGCGCAATAAATTCTAACCCTAATCCCTAGGACATAATCTAGGCTAGAGAATAAATGGGACGCAACGAGGACAAGGGAACGAGACGGGAATGACGACGAGCCTCAAGGCGAGGGCGACCGGACGAGGAGGTGATGGGAATGATAAGGACGAGGACATGCCAGGACGTGGATGCGACGACGGATGCGACGGACGTGGACGCGACGACGAGCAGAATGCGGACGTGACGGAGACGACCTCGTATGCAAACGCCGACGCAAACGCACCATGCGTTTGCGCGCGTGCTTGCACACGAGGACGACAGGCGCAGGGGGAGACGGGGGCGATGGCGAGACGATACCGTGCTGTTCCCTAGCCATGTTCACTGTGCCGAGTCAAGGACATCGCGTCGTCGATGTTGTCGTTGTCGTGCCGTCGTTCTCCCCATCATCTTTGTCGTCATTTCGTCATTGACGCGTTGTTGTTGTCGTCATTTCGTCATTGACGCGTTGTTGTTGTCGTCATTGTCACCATTGCCATGTCAGTGTCGTCATCGTTGCGGTGCGCGGTGCCACGTCGCATCGATGTGTGAACACATGGGAGGGAGTAGGGACGGTGAGGATTGTGAGGGTCGAGGTCTCGAGCATGAGGGCGAGCTGTACTCACCGTTGTCGGCCTTGTCTCGTCATTGTGTCGTCGACGTCACATCGTGGCATGCTGTCGCGCCAGTCGTCGTGTTGCGGTGGTGTCAGTCATTGCCGTGCTGTTACGGTGTTGTGGCATGAATCGTCGTCATGTCAACGTGTGGGTGGTTGTGCGAGGAAGGGGGTGAAGACGAGGTGTGGGCCAGTGCCCCATCGCGTCACAGTGTTGTGTTGTGGTCGTCGTGTCCGAGTCTCACCGTGTGGTCGTCCGTGTTTGAAATTTAATCATGGAGTCGCTGTACATAGGTCCCGGTCACGCAGGAAAGAAGGTGCATGATATCATTAATAATTCCAAATATGGTTTGGAAAGTGCGCCGGTAAATCTCCTATCATTTAGGAGTAGCCGAGACTTTGTGAAAA
>JBBPOT010000009.1:0-43561 GCA_038091595.1 Leccinum subatratum | reverse complement strand
CGCGCTTTCGACCCATCGATCAGATAACACGTACCACTGTTGCTCGAATCTCCTCGACCGTGACCGTCCCTCACACTTCGCCAACGAACGAACTTCAAACCTCGGCCGTGCCGACTATCGCGATAACGGTAGCAAAATAACGTGCTACCTCGGGGCTATCGCAGAACTCAGGGGTGATTGGATCACCCACTGGGAGAGTAGCTGGATCACCATGCGTTATTTTCCAGAGCTCGCAGACGGCTTGTCGTTGAATGTCAATGAAAGTAGTTGCAGGTACTGTGGAAGCCAACGTTGTTGCAAATACGACCGGGATAAGAAGTGTCTCGGGTGAAAAAGTGGATAGCTCCAAGGTATACTCCAACTCGACTGGCGAGCTGGTCGAGAAGCTACTGAGTAGAGGGGTGGCTTCGGAGGATGATTGGTTCTGGGAAGACATGACACAGGAGTTTGCTCTCTGGGAAATACAATAAGCCATTCAGCTGGGATGTGCTGAGAGTAGAACGCGGGAACGAGCCCGTCCCTGCACACTGGAGCGCTACCTCATTGCGAGTGGTCGGGGACCACGTTGCCGTTCCGCACTGCTTTCAATCGTTAATCACCGCGAAATTCTAGCGCGAAGGTGAGATACATGCCTTTGGGAGGTGTTGAGGGGCCAGTTCCCGCACATGGTTGATTATCAGGTGGAGCCTGATGTTCAGACGGAGGCGAGACTGCGGTCTGACGCTGACAGCCCGGGTATTATAGCGATGAACTTGAACGGCCAGGGCATGGTTCAGCGGTCAGCAGTACCACTCTGACGACGAAACGTCACGGAGGAGGTGGCCCGAATCCATGCAATGCATAGTAGTAGTAGCTCGGATCATCGATGATTGATTCGATCAATGGGCAAATCCTGCGTATGAACATGCGTCTCCCACGCTGGCCGCATCCGAGCCAAAGACTCCGAGGCCTTGAGGACTAGCTAAGTATCGTAGCAGCGCCTGCAGGCGCCAATCCCCGACTCCTGGAAACAAATATTTTTTGGGGGACAAATTTATGTCACGAATCTTTTTTGTATAAAGTTACACTCAGGCTGGGGTGAACGAAATTACAATCATGGCATATTCCAAATTTCCAAGGCTCGTCAGTCAATTGTCTACCACCATAGCATCCCCGGATGACTTCTTTGAAGCCGATTCACCAGCAAGAGATTCCTTGGCCTTTCTCTTTTTACTATTTCCGCCTTTGTCGCCATTATCAACGATGTTACCATCTCCGAAACTGGGCTTGACGTAATCCGCATCTGGCATAAGCTTCATGCCGCTCAAAATAACATGGTAAATGCGCAATCCACTAAGATCGTTTTTCGTCTTGGGGAACTTCCACCTAGTGAGTAATTGAGCAACCCGCTTGATGTATGAGGTAGGATAAGAAAAATAAACTAAACGTACAGTTTCAGATAAGCTTCGACTTCAACGATATCACCACTCTGCAGTTTCGAGTGGTATTCTGCAGGATGGATGAAAACGCCGTTCCTACCATACACAGACGGCCCGCTAATCGTGACGTCCTGCAAATCTTCAGTGTTAACCAGGCTCACATAACGGTGGTCGGGATCTGGAAGCTGGTCGAAATTCCAGACTTTACTACCTAGTACTCGTTCAATCAAATTGCAGCGTAAAGTTGACATAAAGTTTACTTTCTTACCAGCTGGTTTCGGAGCCCGTTTAGTCGGCTGAGTACTACCAGACTTGAGCGCATGCGCTTTAGCTTTGCCTTTTCACGAATGAGTAGGGTGTGCTAGTGCATAGTCGGCAAACTTACTCGGACTCATTAACGAGGTAGATTCTTGAAACAAAGATAAGACAATGGTAGTCAGTATTTTGCATACGAATTACCATTCAATCAAAAGGGATACTCACAACCGATTGCGTCTCTCGAGATAAACCGAGTCTTGGAGCTCTTGAGGTTCAGGAACCCTTCGAACAAAGGTTCTGTGTGTAGGACAACGGAGTACCAATCCTCCTCCTCCCTCTCGTATTCCTTCGGGAATCCAATTGCTAACACATGTCGGTCCCCAGGGAGTCCTTCAATAGACTCATCGGTGGAAAAACTAAAGATATGATTAGTCAAATATTGTGAAAGGGTGCTACATAGATGATTCTTACCGGCGTTACGACGTTCGCGTCTCTTGTGACACCAACAGTACCAAATAGATATCATAATCTGCTCACATGATCGTGGGACGTGCCTGCAATTCTGTTGTCAGGTGCCTGATTTTTTGTCTTCGACAAAACCCTCCTTCCCACTTCGTGGGAGTCCGGGATCAGTACCCGCACAGGGTCGCAGTACCTCGTGTCTCGAGAGTGTTTCCCTGGAGTGTCTATGAAGTCGCGAGAAAGGTCAAAAGACACTGGACCGTGTCAAGTTCGAAACATACAAACTACTAATACAGTACAACAATTCTTCAATTCATTAGCTGCCGGTCTGCCAACGACCACTCAGAGCGCCACTTCGCTTTATCGCGCACGGTGCACACTCTCAATGTTCTCCAACACGCAGTCCATTACCGCACACCGTCGCTCCTCTACGACGACTCGCACCCCCTCTGCAATCGTCTCTTGGAGCAACGCCTGCGGACCCTTATCTTCCGCTGCAAGGTCCGAAGCGATCTTTCGTCCCCATGACCACCCATCCGATGCTGCCGTCGCAATCATTGAATGATCCGGACATTTTGGACCAAATCCAACTGTAAGGTGATTTCCAGTTGCATTGGAACCATGTCCCGTCGGATGAACGCCAAGCATGGATAGTTTGGGCGATCTCCAGCCCCCATTGTTGAGCACGATGGTCAAGAAAGGCTATATTCCAACGTCAGTACCTGCGACAGAGGGATGGCGGCCACACGCATACCGTCTGATACCGTCCTGCGATCCAAAATGCACTCGCTGGGACACCAAATAGGAACGTACCGTCACCCACGATGGCAACGACGAGATCGTACCCCGTCTCCCCTTTGCCTTTCTTTGCCACGCGTCCACCAAGGATAGATCCAATACTTGCACCAAGATCCCTCTGGATCTTATGGCCTCGCAAAGTGTGCTCATGATCTGCGGGGTTGTATACGGAGTGACACAGCCCGAACTCGACGGCACGATGGGGAGAGACTCTGCAGCACGAAGGCGTGCCTTCCATGCGTCGTGTAGTTCATGAATCCGTTCCGATCGGTCGGACCATCCTTCGGCGGCTCGATCGCCAATGGCCTCCACAAGTTGGATAAGTGCGACGGCTGCATCTGCGTGACATATCAGGTCTGCCTCGTCGTGGTGCATGCCAATACCCCGTCTAAGCGGGTCACCGCTGTCGATGACGTAGACTTGTGCTGTCTCGCTTGGCCGCTCGTATATACCATCCCTGTCTTTGTTCATTGGGATCCAAGCCAAATCGGCATCGACAACTAGCACCACATCGGCTGACTTGAGAAGTGGTGTCTGAGTTCCTGCTTGTAGGTAAGAGAATCCGAGTAGTAGGTATGGATGGGATGTAGGCAGGTTAGTCGCTAGAGGGCATGCGACGAGAATAGGGAGGGCAATAATGCGTGATAAGTTGACAAGTGCAGGCAACGCTTGATGGCTTCGTCCAAGACGTGAGGTGATCAGAAGGGGTGATTTTGCACCCAAAAGAGAATTTGCGATCTGTTGCACCACTAGAGATAATTGGAGTCTATACAAGATATGACCGAGAATGATAGACACCATACCTGAGGCGGGAAGCGCAGTTGGGTGAACAGAAGGCCATTTAGCGAGTGTGATCGGCCTCTGAAGTAAGGAAGAGTCGATCTCCTGCTCCATCATTTCTCTCCTCGCCCAGAGGTAGACAGGGCCCTTTGGCTCGCTCATTGCACTGGAACAGTAAGTCAAGTAATATCGGTGTGTGCGCCACGAAGGACAGTGCATACATCTGAAATGCACGTCGGACTTGATGAGGTAAACTCTCTGAGAAGCAATCTGAGCTGAATAACGCATATACTGGCGGACTATCGACGGTTGGTCATGCACGTCTACGAAACCTTGCATCCGAGTCAGCACATGCAAGACTCACACAGATAAAATGATCGAGTACCTTGCATCCAGTGAATGAATTCATTGCGTGACCCGCGGAGCTCGCCTTCCATCGTGAACGGTGACGCGCCGGCATAAATCAAGACTGGCGCTCCACCCCTGTCTGCATTGTGAATAGCCCCAGCAAGCGCCTACGGATCGCGATTTCATGGTCATCCTATGAGTATACTCCGTAATCCAAAGAGAACGTAACCATACCTGCGTGCCGACGTCGACATGGACGATGACTGCAGCTGGTTTTCCAGTGACCAGTGCGTACCCATGCGCAGCGCTCAAGGCAACCATTTCGTTTGGGCACGTTACGAAGTTGAGGGCGTGGTTTCCGTCCGTTGCCCGCTGTCGTCCGAGATCTTCCAGCATGGCTGGATGGTCGGAACCCCAATTGACAAAGACATGGTCAATGCCGACCTGAAACAACGTATGAAAGAAGAGAGAGGAGGTAGTCAGTACCATGATGGTACTGATAGTACCGCGATAACCACTGGCGGTGACATATTCGTAGGCCCTGATCACCGTATCGGCTACCAGCTAATTGTGACTGACTGTCCATCCGGACATCTATGCAACTCGACCGCGACGAACTCTACGAGTGAGTCAATCTAACCCACGCCACTGCCAAACGGATCCCGGTACTTACCGGAGTTTCCCCCAAACCTGGACTCACACGCCGTACCGTCTGGACCTCAATACATGGTTATAAACGGCCTCGGATCCGAGCAGCGGTCGGGGTAGCGGTAGCCCTGACGAGAGCTTTCACAAGCTCGAAATCGCTACCATACCCAGCAAGAAGCATCCCAGGACGTAGTCTAGTCTGCCGCATTAGCGTATTGGGTAGGATTAGGTTAGCCATCCCAGCAGCAAGATGAACGGATTCGGAAGTTCCGACAACGACGCGTCTCCTTGCGCAGTCTGACAAGCAGAAAGGAATGCAAGCCCACCTTTGGGGCGGGATAATTGCATAATGTCCGAGAGCTTCAAGCGATGATGGTTGGCGAGGCATAGCCCGCTATACAACGGTTTCTTGGGATCCTGTATTCCGTGACATGGTAGGAGAGCTAGTCCGCTGTTCGTCCGTTTGCAGTGAGGTGCGATGGGATGGGAAGAGATGAAGTTCAGCTATTGTGGAAGTTACTGTTAGTGTTAAGCAAAGATGCTTGATTGTGCTTACCGAGCCCTGACTAGTGACTGAGCCTCTCGAATGCATCTGATGTATTTGACCGCATCGGAGCTACACCGCTCCACAAGAGACTCTTAAAATGGTTCCATGCGGCCGTGACTTCCTTTGTAAACTGACAAGTGGCAGCCAGAAACTGTGTGATGATTGAAGGTAGAGTTGCAGGAGGTTTGTCGTGAGGATGGGTGGCCGGTAACGTCAGACTGATCTCGTCTTTGAGGGCGCACGTGATATTCCTAAATCGAAAGAGTTGAGAGACGGAAGCCACGTCCACCGTGTCAGCCGCTGCTAACAGGTGTCTCAATAATGGGTTCATCGCGATGGTGCTCGACCTGGTGTCCCCAACTGGCCGACGTCGCACTCCGGCGAAAATATCCCAGTCGTCCTCGCTCTTGACGTCCTAGTGAGACAGCCCGAATTTTAACACCCGTGGAAAAATATTACATAAGACTATGAACTTGCACGTATCCTCCAACTCCTCACCTCCGAGTCGTTAACGTGTCTTTATTCAAGTTTCGCCAATCTTTCATCTTCCAGGTGTAGGAACTCGCCCGGATGGGATATTCGACCAAAGGTAGCCGTCGTTTTTTTCTTCGTACCTTGAGCTTATATGGCGTGCAAACGATCCCGATCACTCCTAGATTTGAGGTGCCATCCAAGAGTATCCAACGTTACTCATCGACCATGTCAAGGAGCACATCAAACGTCTACACGATGAGGCGCGCATTGTGTCTCTCCTCTCGAACCGTGCTGGCTGACGCCGTCGTTGCCAGTTCAAGGCTCAATACACCCATATCACAACGACATCTCAGATGCGGGGCTCGACGAATCGATCAACTCCTGAGTCCTGACCTACATGAAACGTGTCGAAGACGTGCTCGGACAAGGCTTGGAATCATATGCAGAGGGTCAAAAGCTGCAGTCCGAATCAACCGCGTTCTGCAACAAGCTCGACACCTGACCGGTATTTGACACATGGCTGTACGACATCAACAGACAAGACATGTCCGTGAACGGACGTCTGTTCAAGATCGTCCGGCTCCGTGGGACGGGTTTTGGCTGGCGGTTAACGTTGATCCGCAGACGATCACGCTGTTCAGGGAGGTCTGGAACCTAGCGTGAGTGACCTTGTAAACACGTAAACAAGGTAACCGAAATGACCCCCCGCCAGATCTCACCCGAACCACCCATTGCGATGGAGAGGGTCGTATCGCAACCCAAGATGGTGATCATGGGTGTTGGGTGCGTTATCGTGTTGCTTAGATATCGCGTGCTCATTCGTGATCAAGCGTTGGAGGCTTGTCCTTTGCTATTGCGCTCAAATCCCGCCCGGGCCTTGGCTTCCAGAATTTTACTGTGAGTATTGAGTGCTTCAATGGATGAAAACGCTCACTGTCATTTCTAGCCTGAGATATACGAAAAGGGGGCTGAAGTACACGGCTGTTGCAGGGGCCTGGGTGAGTACTCGTACTACACACCAAGAATGAATGCCTGATGTTTTCGCAGGCCAACACATATCCCGTATGCGCCACAGCTCGTCTCAAACTCCTCTGCTTACCCCTCCTAGGGCTGCTCTTCCGACGTAGAGTACACTGGTACAGCTTGTTCTCTGATCTCAATCCCAACTGGAACAAATCTCACGGTCTTAAACCCGAGATCCAAGACTATTGGATCGGCCTTGCAAAGAAATATGGACCGTATTCTCACACTCATAACGGAAAAGGTTCGGTACTTCTGGAACCCACACGTCGTAGCTCAACCGTGACTCACGATGCAAAGTGTCTCCCAGCCGCTCAGCGAGGACCTTCAGACCAGCGGGCGCGGGTAGGCAACGAGCACCGCCATCTCATCGGTGACGATACTCATTTCCCTTTTAGCTCGTTCCTCTTTGGCGTTGGAGCATTTTTTCCATTCTTCTACATTTAGCTCGACTCGGCCATGCACGGCCTTAGTAGAGGATTCTCTTTCTATACGGTCCGACCAGATTCTCCCCATGGATTCTATATGTTGAATGTCTTTCTCAGATTGTTATCCTCAATGGAGGCAATTTCGTCGGTCGTGTCACCGGTGGTTTCATTTCTGGCCGCTTCGGCATCTCTGAAGCGGTCATTGGATCGTCATTGAGTGCCGGCGCCTTCACCATCGCAATGTCATCCTTCCCCAATCGCGCTGCTACTACGAGTATTGGGTTCCTCGTCGGATATTTTGCGGGAGTTTGTCAGTCACGGTGTTCGTCTATTTCCCTTGATCGCGTTGAGAACCAAGGACATTCTCAGATGTGGCCCTTTCCGCTCCCCTTATGGAACACTTGACCCCCAACCCATCCGAGCTTGGGTAAGAAGCCGTACTGTTCCACCCAAGCAATGGTCTCTTATGTTTTATCTTCACCTCAGGGCGCGTATGGGTATAGGACTCTTTTTTGGCAGGTGTGTCATGAATCATATCATTTCCTCATTCTCGCTCAATAGGTCATAGGTCTCGGAAGCTTGATAGGTAAATTCTTCGAGATCCGATATCGCATGAGATCTCATGCGTGTGCACAGGGACACCTCTCGCGGGTGCACTTCTGGGATCAGACTATACTTGGTGGAAACCCGCGGTTTTTTGTGGGGTGAGTTCGTCAAGAATACTTACATTGTTTCGCACATGACTTCCTGTTGCCCACCGCAGGTTCTTTGTATCGCAAGCACTTTCATGTTTGTTGTGACGGAACTTGTCTTACGCAAGACTCAAAAGATACCCATGAACCCAGCCCCCTAATCTTCATTTGTCGTAGATCGACAGGTTGAAGCTAACGTGATCCCAACTGATGCACCGTATGTCGGTGACACGTTGACTGAGTCATTCCTCACCGAGGTCGGATTAGGGCATTCGCTTGGAAAGGTCTGTTCGATTTTTTGGCGTATATTCGAGTTCAGACAGTGTTATAGAGTAGATCTACACAAGTCGATCCCTTTTATCTTGGACTTAGCGCTCATCGACGAGTAAATCATTCCAAATGCTTGGTATGGTTACGTCGGTTGTTCACTGCTGTTCCATTAACCTTCAGATATTAGGCTGTTGAAGGGGTTCTTAATTCTTGTACACAAGCTGTGATATTCGCAGTGTCGGCATAGTATTCCTTCAAACGCTGCGCGGGCAAGGCATAATGCACAAGTTCAGTGGTCTGCGCGAAGCCATTTAAGCTGGTGTGTGTTCCTGGTATGAATGGAGCTTATGAGGCGGGTATGTGGAACATTAATTATTTGTAGGTGAGGTGTGCTCCAATGGTCAGTCGCGAACTTCGTATGAAATAGGATCGACTCGTGTTTATGCTGGTTTGTAGCAGCACCTAAAGCCATGTCTCTTGTAACTCACCATTGTTTTTAGTGAAAAAGATTCACCTTCAAACTGATCAGAGTGACAGGCTTTCTCATATATCATGATCACACAACACAGGGACCTGGGGACCTGGTGGAATCCTAGGCACTGAAGTAAAATAATTGTGATCATTGTAACCATTGACCACAGTTTGGAGTGAGATAGTGTACATGTTAAAGCATTTCAAAATCAAGCAGACTGTAATACCTAGTAGTAGTAGGTAAAATCTTTGAGTATAAGAAATGAAACAACTTAATCATGGAGCAAGAAATTGAATGAGCCTCTGGTGCCAGACCTTCCTCTGATCCAAAGGGATACCAGATGGCCCCACTTCAAGTATGATGTCCCTGAAAAAGCTATAGACATTCTTGACAACTTTCTCAATCTCCTTGCGCTTTGAAATACTACAGTCTGGCACATGAAAAATGTTCTCCTTCTGATACATCACAAGGGCAGCTATGAGCTTCCATCCCAAGTGGGATTAGCAACTTGAAGCACAGTAAACAAAGAGTAGACTACTTACCCAACCACAGATGGTGGCTCCTGTTGCAATAGTCATCCTAGAGACAGGTGTTCCTAACTCATCCACAAAATTGAAACAGCCATAGTGGCTGGTTCTGTAAGCAGCTGCCTTGAATACTTGGGCAAATGCTTGATGGCCAAATGGTTCCTAAAAATTTAGATCTTAGTAAGCTAGCTGAAATTTTATATAGAACAAATGATACACTTACTTCTACACTGGCAGGATTCTGCCCTTGGTTCCAGGCCATCTGGTGGAAGACTCCATAGCCATACTCCTCTGAATGGGTAGTCCACATCTCCAGCTCATTCAGGTCAATCACTCTATCAGTAGAGAGAAGCCTGAACTCTTGACCATTGGCTTGAAGGGGATTTTTGACAAGATGGACAGCCTTGGACCAGACATAATTGGTGAACCTAGTAGTCACCTCCTTAAGCTCCCTGATCAAATGTGACTTGAAGGCTGAATCAGATAAATGAGTCTGAGCTATCTGATTCCTTGAACCAGGTAGGGTCACTTGAACTTGGATCAAATAATAAACTTTGAGTAGTGAAAATCTACAACTATGAGTAAACTCACCATGTTCCAATGCATCCACCAGTGTTGGATAATCCTGGAAGACTTTCAACAGTGTCTCCACTACAAAATCCTCTTTGAATGCCATGAGGACAGAGGCTCCACTCCTTCTTTCACGAAGGCTGATGCAAAGAACCTCTGCAGCCCGTCTGAATAAAATAATCCAGTTGGGTGCTTGAGCAGAGTTCAAAGCATCAACCACTGAAGCTATAATAATAATAAGATCAATTTTAGATCATAGAAGAGGGAACACTTACGAGATTCAAGTGATCCACAGAAATGAGGGCCACTAGACTCACTGGCACTCTCTATATTAGAACCAGTACCAGCTGCTATAACCCCACCATCATGATAATCATTAGGTGAGAATTGTTAGTGAGTTCTTGGATTATAAAAGTCAAATAAAATAGTAAAAACTTACAAATATTCCCATCAAGATCATAGGAACTCCTACCAGTTCCAACTTGAACAAGCTTAGGCTGGACTGGCAGCCTATCCCAGCCTGCCAAGGAACTATATCCACCCCTAATACTAGCTCAGGGGAAAAAATTAAGCAAATTAACTTCAGAAACTTCAGAAACTTACCGTGACTCAGGCTGTGACTCAGGTGTGGCAGATGTGACTGCCATTCTGATCAGCTACTTCCTTCATCATGTCACAGTCATGGTAACTCTTACCTGGCCAACTTTGAACCTCAGGCTGGTGGTTCTGAGTCAGAGTCTGTTCCTGAGGTTGTTGCCATGGTGGTGGCAGCAACCCAGGTCCAGACTGACCACTAGTACTAGTAGCCTGAACCTCTGTCCCACTGACACCAAACCAGTAATCCAAATTCCAGCTATTACCAGGTCCACTGGCAGGAGGCTCTGAAGCTCTCACTTGCAGCCTGTGGACCAAGGATGAGTGGAAAAGTGAATCCCCAGTGCCAATGCCAGTGCCAATGCCAGTGCCAATGCCAGTGCCAGTGGGACTGTGACTGAATCATGGATTACATTTGTGAGTGATGGTAATGTACAGTAAGTGTACCTACATGTCCTGCCAGTAGCCTGAGGGATCACCCAAAATGAAGGCACTCGGGTTGTGCCAGCCTAATTCAGTTTGCAGCACCGACTGCTGACGTGTCATGTCCGACGAGTCAGGGACCGACTCGGGTAAGTTGTCAAAGTCACCGTGACGACGGTCACGGCGGTTGATATTGAGATCCATCGTAATTTGAAGTTCGTTCGTTGGCGAAGTGTGAGGGACGGTCACGGTCGAGGAGATTCGAGCAACAGTGGTACGTGTTATCTGATCGATGGGTCGAAAGCGCGTGACTGACGACCAGCGACTTTCCCCACAATCATTTGCCGCGTTAGCGCTTGACTCGACTCCTTCACTGCGAACAAGTCAACCCGTCGCCACCATGCTATTCCTCTCGATTTTGTCGTCCCGCCCTAAGGTGCCTTGTCCTCGCGTCGTCCCCGCCTACCTCGCGTTTTGAAGAGCCTACGCCTACAGGTACCCACTACCCACACCAAATTACTGAACAAAACCAGTTCGTCGAACAAGTTTTGTCGCGAGAACTTCAACTATATTACACCCGACTATTCATCGTCCGCTTCGGATACTACAGCTGCTCCTGCGAGTCTTCGTGCAGACGCCGGTCTGCAAGCGTTCTTGCTGTGCTTAGCACGATGGGTCCGAGAAGGTGTCGTCAACGCACTCAGGGAGGGAATGGATGGGGAACCAGACGGAAAGATAGTCGACTCGGAGGTCTTGCTCGACGTTGTAGGTGCGATTCATGAGAACACGACCTTGTTCATTGAGCCATATGTGCGTACTTTCCGTGCATGTAATATATTCACTACTGTCTGTACGCTGACCGCCCCAACTTTTAGCTACACCTAATCCTTCCATCCATCCAGTTCACGCTTCTAAATTCTAACCTACCGCGAACCCACACGACCCACCTTGCGGCCGCTCAGACGCTGGGCCGGTTGCTGACGCAACGCTCGAACGACGTATTCCTCTCACTCCGCGTCTTCTGAAGACTCTCCTGGTGGCATTGTTGGGGGACGTCCGCGCCTGCGTCGAGCTTAGTGATTGTAAACGGTTTTGAGTCGCTTGCCATTACACCAGATGCCTCAAGTGCGGAACCAAGAGGGACACCGAAACCTCTCGGTACTCAGGAGGGTGCGATTCGTGGATTGGTCGGCATTGGAAAGGAGGCCGTTCGGAAGGGTGTCCTCGAAGGCGGTGGAGCTCGTGTAGTGGGAGAGTGTGCTGCCTCGGACGAGGAGTATGTCGATGGCATTGTTGATGCGATCATGGTGCGTTTATGGCGATTGATCATTTCCGATGTACGTGGCTGCTGAGAGTTTCAGTATCTTCTCCCAAGCAGGTCGCTCTTCAGACGCTTTCACCTGTCTCAGACATACCGGAGGCTCTTGATCAAAATCGGGAAGAAGACGTCCAGCTAATCGCGCGGTTGACAGACATGCTCGGAGAGTTCTTTTCATCGAATGTGGTTACCCGTGGTGATCACGCGTGGGCCACAGGCATGGTACAAAGCGTTCATAGTTGAAATAATGTTGACGCAAATGTACCTTCGAACTAATCATGGGGTGCGCGTCAACTTTAGCGGACAATGCTACAACGAGTCTCGTTCGGATATAAACATCAGGTCTCAACTAAGGTTCAAATTATTAGGCTGGGTGGAATAGCAGGGGCAAGTCCATGTTCCCACTTCTCGTCCACCGTCGCACCACTTATGCTGACCCAACGAAATTAGGCAGCAGTGACTCCGTTCCTATCACGCCTCGACAGGAACGCCATCGTTATCGATGGTGCCAGCCGCGAGCCGAACGTGGTATCTTGATTCTCACTCCGAATGGAAGGAATGTCTTGAAAGGACTCGGCCTCTCTCGCCCGCTTCTCCATCGGGACAACGGAGTTCCGATACCCGCGATGATAATCAACGATCCGGCTGGTGGATTCCTTAGCAGTGGCGGTCAGATCAAGGTAAGGCCGAGCTTCGGGTCGCTGTCCTGATATACTGACTGCTCTTTCAAAGCGTGTACGACAAGTGTATTGGGCTTGCTTTTATGATCGCACAGTGGCCTGCCCAGTGGTGGTCACGGGACCACCTGGAGATGTGGTCGGTTATCAGGTCACTCGTTCAAGCACTCGCGGAGGAGGTCCGAGAGAAGCAACGGGGAGAGGTGGACGAAGAAGTTCGCAGGTTGCGGGACGATGTCACAGATGATTACGAGGTGATTTCCAGCGTCGGCTCTGTCAAGGAGAAGGAGGACGTCCTCCAGAACGAAAGGGTCATGCTATTGCCGACCCCACCCCTCACCCCTCCTGCACCGTCGGCTCCACCCTCTGTCATCGCCATTGATTGCAACTACCCTGTACCTACCTACCAATCAATAGTCTCCACTCCAACGCAGGATGTCGCCCCAGTGCGTCAGCCCGCGGAAGGCTCGGATAATTCTCCTCTGACAACGGTTACTGTCCTTTCTCCCACCATTATCATACATCAACAGCTGCGGAAAGAACAGCGTCCTGCTGTGGAGGCGCACCCCAATTCGACGTCCCCGGATCACAACATTGCAAAGCCCAAGAAAATGCGATCACATTCATTGATTGAGACGGCATCATGTGTTATTACTGGCGTTCTCGTCGGCGCCTTCATTACTTTTTATATCATCAATGCTCAACGCCGCACCCTCATTTACGTTACCTAGATGGTACCGTCCTCTCCGTACACAATCCAGAGTATACGGGTTTACATGGAATAGACATGCTCGCCGAGCTCAATGACGTACCAGGCTTATCGGACTTGCTTGACGCGGAGGAGCCGTGTGTCATGATGCACGGGCAGCGGGGGTTTGTCTGGATGACGCTCACAAGGAGAGGAAGAGGGGAACGTGATCAGTGAGACCTGATCGGGGTCGGAATGCGGCTTGTACACATTCGGTACACACCATAAGTCTAGGTCCAGGTGGACAACGCACGAGAGCCGGCTCGCGAGGAAGGCAAACTGCCCAAGTAGCAGGCCCTACTCGAGGTGGGTAAATTTCTTTCTACGCGTCCCAAAACATGTGCTCAATGGTCACATACGGGAACGATACTCGGACTGGGCATTCCTAGTTCCCCAGCTCATTGGCACAGCGGCGGCTAACACTGATGAGCTTCTCGTTTGGCCAATATTCTGGGTCCAGAAGATAGAAACATGGCACAGTTGACGCACGCACTGTGCTCATCGGCGATGCCACCCATGGTACGTTGAATTCCCTGTCTCGGGAGTTATGCTGGTATTCAAGCTTATCTCCGTAGCTATGTCGCTGCACTCTAGACAAGGTGCATCGCAAGCGCTGGACGCCCCATATCTTGCCTACCTTGTGCGGAAGCAGATTGAGTGTTCGATCCTCTGTTTCCGGGGCGAACAAATTGGACTGGACATCGACACTGGCCAAATTTCAGACGGATCGGCAGGATTGGGTCAACGGGATCTCGGATGAGGTAAACCGCCGCGGTAACCAGCGGAGGGATCTCAGTGTTGCTACTCGGAGCGATATAATTGCACCAGAAGCCTCGGCGCGTTATTCAAGCTTCAAGTTTGACGAAGTTGTTCCGCGTGATTCAAACCATCTTTGAGTCGGCATTTTCAAGTTGTACGATGCCTTTTTTTATTCCCCATTTCACAAAACGGAATTGATTTACATGTGAGTGGAGGTCTGATGTTGATCCGGGTGTCAACGGCGCGATGCGCCAGACCGTCCGCGTCTTCGTCCAAGTATGAACCCCACTGGGGGGTATAATATATATATATATCTCTGTTCCTTGGTGACAGACAAATACCCCCAATTCTACCGTACTTCAAGATTCCCTTCCCGCCTGCAATACCCTCTCTTAAATACATAGTGTCGCAGACAAGTTTGCGATTCGCTCATGCATCGACGACGAGTTCGGTTTGGTGGATAACTGTATACAAGAAATGCTCTGCGATTTCTTTTGGCACGGATTCGATGGTGCGCCGGGAGCGGATGGAGCCTACGTAAGTGACAGCGGCACGTGGCGCTCGGGAGCCCGCTGGCCCCGGAGCCACCGAGCATGCCAGTGGCTACTGCAAATGCGGCTCCGCCCACCGTCCCGACGCCACCGCCTCCCCATCTACCGGCACCAAGGCACACGTCGACTTCAATACTTACACGAGTGGGTCTTTCGGTCTGCAGCGTACTCCATGAATTACTCACAATTTTTCGTGAATTTGGTGTTCGTTCCAGCTGCACTGCGTTTTAATTCCCTCATAGCTCCTGGGTGCAAACGAACAGGTGGGCAATTTTGTGGCTTCTGGTCGATCATGCAGTTGACTCCCATGTAGTGGTTGATAGCGGTTACTACCTCAAAGGTTTAAGTCTACCGAATGTTGCGCTCTACCGAATGTTGCGCTCAACTTTGATGGAATCGAACAAATGGTGGAGAGTGATGCTCATGGTGGTCCCACTGGCTACTTGGGTACGACGACTCGGATCCTCTACATTGCCAATCTGTACATGTTGGCGGGTATGTCCACTGTGACGTTTGTTCGCGGGCATCGCTCACCATATTTGTCGACGTAGGTTCCCAACACAGGCACGCCGACCTCCACGCTCTTCGTGGAAGAAGTCCAAGTGAGTAGCGACGTGCTTGTGCTGACCACCGATCCTGCTTATGTCGTTCGACAGGTCTCATATGCGATTCAGCTCGTCAAACCCGTTCTCGACGACCTGGCGTCCGCCTTTGTCGTCAAGGCGGACGTCACGGATGCGTACAACGCCAAGCTCCAGGAGTGACTATCGCGCTCCGTGCACATGCAGTGCTACTCGTGGAGACGTATCGGGGGGACTCGGACGGGCAAAGTTTTCAATTCGTTCCCGTACGCAGTCACTGTCTGATGGTGGTAGCTCCGCCGACTGTATTAGGCACACTTGCGGTCGAAGAAGTTCATCCCGATCAAGGTGGTCCCCTACGCACGCCAAGTTGCAGGAACACACGCGATATCTTCAAGGACTGGCGCAAGCAGCACGAGCAGTTGGCCATGATGACGGGTTCGACGAAAGGCATGTCAAGTTTCACGAAGGAAGTGGGTGGAATGGACATGGAAGAGGAGGTCAAAGAGGCACACGAAGTGGTGAAGCGGGTCGACGTACTCGACGTCTCCGTCGGTGAGTCTGTTATTGTTGCTCAATATAATCAGGTGACGTCGATCCATCGTATTCAGAGGGTACTGGGATCTGGGTCGCTGCCGAAAATGCGTACAACGGGCGTGTGGCCAGGTGGAGAACCAGATCATTGCAAGGTTGCCCGATAGACCAGGCACTGGACGTAACGCGAACGAGATGTGCAGAGTGTTTTTCAAGTTTAATGCGCTGTTCGCTCGACCAAAGGTAGGCCTCGCGTACCTCGAACTACACGACAAGGTGCGCATCGCGTCTTTCCTCTCGAACCTTACTGGCTGACGTCGTCGTTACCAGCTCAAGACTCAATCTGGTTCTCGGAAGCATATCACACATCACAGATGCGGGACGTACCATCGATCGCGGGGGCTGTCATCTGGGCTCAACAAATTGAACGACAACTCCTGAAGTACATGAAACTTGTCGAAGACGTGCTCGGAAAGGGGTTGGGAATTATATGTTGAGGGTCAAAAGTTGCAGTCCGAATCAACTGCGTTCCGCAAGAAACTCGACACTCGACCGGTCTTTGACGCATGGCTACACGACATCAACCGAAGAGACATGGTTGTGAACGGACGTCTGTCCGAGATCGTCCGGCTCCGCGGAGGCGGGTTCCAGCTTGCGGTCAACTCTGATCCGCAGACGATCAAGCTGTTTAAGTAGGTCCGGAACCTGCTGACCCCATTGAATCTCTTTCTTTTACTACTCTCATCATTGACATGAGCAGGCCTAGAAGAAGCCTCGACGACACGTGCAACATCTTTCTCTCGCGCCGCCGCACTGTCCGCTCTCATTTTACTCATCATCGGACAGCGAGCGATGGTTGAACTTTCAGGGACGTATACTTCGCTCGTGAGTGCTGTTTCTTCTACACTTTTGCTCTCGTTGACGTGTGACACACGACAGCTAACTTGCTTTGGCGATGAAGCGGCCTTTACTCCTGTAACAAATCCGGTGAGCGTAAACGCCAGGGGGTAATGGTTGCATACTTAGATTACTCTTTCGGGGTTACTGGGAGATGAAGATAGATAACATCAAAGTTAGTGACAACATTGTTTTCGACAGATGTACACGCCATCATCGACACTGTTTCCGAGTCCAACTCCAACTCCATTTTTGGTGATTTGTCACAAGTATTGGCATTGCACCAGGCACACGGTGGTAAGGCCTTCGAGAATGGTTACTACACCTGTGAGTTTCGATCAAATTTAGTACTTTTGATTGACTTACTTTAGTCCCACGCAGTTCATTTCCCTCCATGACTTTTACCATCGGTGGAAAGCCGTTTTTAATGCCTGCCAACGTCCTCAATCGTGGACGGGTTATGTCTGACTCGCGCGATTATTTCAGCGGAATTATGACTTATCAAACGGATTACGGTAAGATTATCCCATCCGTATTTCCTCTTTCGTTTTCAGAACCGTATGCTGACCGCTGAACCCGACCAGATTCCTGGACGATCGGAGCCATCTTCTTCCAGCAGTTCTATACCGTGTTCATTTCGGTAGCGAGCCACCACGAGTGGGATTCGCAAAGCCAGCTAGAGCGCCGATGACATCCAAATCAATTCAAGAGATAATTATCCACTCACAGTACCGGTGGTCATACCGACCCGGACGATCGCGCTGGACGACTCGGAGTCCGACGCAAGGAATGTGAACAGCAGCCTTAGGGCCAAAAGGGGAAATATCCAGACTTTACAGGTCAGGATTACCCCCGGAACAGAATCACAGAGGTCTACAGGTGGTCACGGTATAGTCAGAGCCTGCTTACTAGTAAAGCGGAATAATAACGGCGATCGGATCGTGACGGCCGGCTGAGTGTACTTACATAAGAAGCCAGTGATTGGCTAATTTAGATACTGCAGCATTTGGACCCAAGATAGGAAGTCGCAGTCCTAAAAGGGTTGGACCAGGAACGCGTAGGAGAGTGACAGCGACGGCGTCTGGTCAGTCAGTCACGGTTGACGTTGAGCAGACACAACCAAGCATGGTTACTGCCAATGCGGCTCAGCCCCCGCCGCCCCGACGCCCGCCCTCGCACCGTCGTTGTCCACCTCCCCATCTACCGGCACCGAGGCACACGTCGACCAACCACCGCCCTTTGATGTCTCGCTCTTCCGCGACTACCTCCTCTCCCTCCTCCTACCTGTCCTCAGCGCGCACCCAGATGAGCTCCCCTCTTTTGACGACTCGGAGTTTGAGGGCAAGGCAACTTGGTTCACAGCCGAGGGCAGCGGCGTTGTGTGCGTCGTCAAGGTCAAGGAAGACACAGACGGTGACGCCATCCTCGCTATCTTTCTTTCGTTCCCTACTCTGATCTGACTGCTCCGTTCAGATGACGGTCCGCAGCAATTCAACTACCAGGTCACCCCCCAGCTCAACTACTACCCCGCCAACCTCACCTCCCTCGCCTCATCAAGCACCACCAGACCCTTGTTATGCTTGCCCCACTCGCTACCCAGCTGTACATACTGAACCTCTTCGGCGGCGAGGACACACCATACGAGAGTCTCCATACCTTCGTCGGTACCCGCAGCGCTGGCAAGGAGGGTGGTAGCAAGGTGGGTATGTAGTCGTTGTCTCATTCGACCTGCCACGCTCACGTTTACCCAGGGATACCCATGACAATTTTTTTGGTGAACCTCGAGCTGGCTCTCTTACACCTCCAGCAAAACGTCGCAACGTACGACCAAGTACATCTTCTCGACCCTCGCACAACTCTCGGAGAACTTTATCTTCATCTACCTCGGTCTCTCCCAATTCACGAGCCCCCTTCCTCTGAGCGCGTCACGAAATTACATCAAGCCTCTTTCATTGCCGTGACCACCGTCGCCGTCATATACACTCTGCACTGCCGTCTTCCCGCTCTCCGAGGCAATCGACTTCTTCACTAAGCTCGTGCGCGGACAACGAAACGAGGAACCCCACACTCTTATCAAATGATGCTTTTCTGGGCTGGGTTGCGTGGCGCCGTCGGCGTTGCCTTGGAAGCAGGGTTCAAGGGTGAGAACGCCCACACATTGCGCATCACCGTCATCGTGTTCGGGGGAACGACCGCCCGGATGCTCGAAGTCCTCGGTATCAGAACGAGCGTGGAAGACGAGGCCCATTCGTGGATTATACATGCAGTCACAAAATTCAACCGAGACGTGTCTTTCGGCACTGCGTTCCGAGAAATCAACTTCTGGCTTCGCTTGGAAAGAGCCATGGAAGATATCGAGGCCCAACTCCGCCGTTCACGGAAAACACGACTCCAAATTCGACTGTAACGTTCAGGCATGGGTCAGTGTAACTGACCTCGCTCCGAACACTCTCATCCAGGGCGACGCCAGGATCAAGATCGGCGCCGAATGTCCTGTTGTCGAAAACGTCTCGCTCGGACTGCGATGCAGGGGCGGATCATTCGTGAAGGCACTTGTAGGCACCTTATTATTCGATACACTTATTTTTCAATATGTTGATTCTCGTTCACCCTACCGGCGGTCTCGTGAAGACCTGAAATGGCTGGTGCTACATCTCGACCGCATGGGAGAGTCGACCTTTGGAGCACATCACCTTGGACTTTGAAGTGGACACGTTTTGGTAACAAAACCGCTCGAGAGGCGCATAAGGAGATCGTCGAAAAAAAAAAAAGATCTATGGATCGTCCAAGGAGAAAAAGGGCCATTCTTGGAGATGACACAAGCTTTTCAATAAATCGAAAGTAGGGACGACGGTGTTCTCCTCAGGCTTGATGCTGTGCAAGGTTTTGCTATCCTCATTCCATCTACCAACTTACACCCGGACCTCGATATAAGGAATACTGGATTTTCTGTGCCCTGGAACAATGAAGAGGTCAGTTTTGAATTTGCAGACAATAATTGACGACCCTCATACTTGACACTTCGCTCAGATATCCTTCGCGGACGGAACGACGAAAGAGGTATCCGCTGGATTGACAGCTTTCCAACCACTGCATAATCCTGTTCGCGTACCTCGAGAGCTGGCATCGGAAACCATGGAACTTGAGTCATTCCGGGGCATGGGAGGAAAATTTGCAAAGGCTCACTAGTCCCAGTCACAAAGCATTCTGTAAAAATCAGTGCCGATGACGGCCTGATATTTTCTGCAGGTACAACCTGGAGTGAATCAGGCTATTTCACCACGCTGATGTTGCCTTGGTAGGAACGAAGAGTCAGATCATCACCGCAATCTTTACTAGGACTCGACATGCACGCGAGTTTTCTGCGCCGTTGAACGTCTCGTTCTGTGTCTAGAACAACAAATGGGCTGTTGAATACGGTATAGCAGACTCATTCAACCAGCGGAACGGCGTGCCAACTTCCGTATTGCGTGCGACGTCATCAAAGGACGGGAAACTGCTATACCACATAGTACGGTCAGTGTTCTCCTGTCCCGGGCCCGGCGACCCTAAAGTCACCATTTTCAGACCTGGAGTGAAGAGGATGAACTCGAGGACGACGAGAAGTGGGTGCCTTGGCCGAAGAAACCGAAATTCCCTCCCATGATCTTGATTTCATACACGGGATGCATTACATTCGTAGTACGCCCCGCCGGCAATGTCGCAGGATTGCATGGATGAGTTGGGCTTGAACTTTTGTCCGACAACAGAAATTGCGGTTGGCCCCTCGCTGGTTCATTATCTCGATGAGGGTGCGCGAGGGTCCATCATTGTGGACCTTAGTATTGTTCACGGGCTCCTTGTGAGGATCTTGTGGAGCAAGAACTGCGCACCAAGATTCTGCAATTTGAAGTCGATACATTTCACATTTATGCCGGTCTCGTATTACATGATAATACCGATGAGACCAGATCCACCGAGCCCGCTTTCTGCTGTCTCCAGGGCGAGTGACCTGCAAGGTTGAGTTCGAAGACTGGGTCGAGGTGCGTACGCGCTCATGATTTCATCCCTATTACCCACGTTCTCGTCCTGCCATTCATAGCTCAGCTTCAAACTAAGATTTCAGTCCAAAGCCTCTATTGCCCACCAGGGACGGAAAATTCACCGTCAAATTGGGGCTCGAACGCCAACGTAAGCCACACTATCTACGAGGACGAGCGAAAGGAGTTTACCAATCACATCAACGGTGTGAGCACCTCAAATTTCTTCCTCCATTGATCTTTGCCTGCTCACCCAACCGACAGGTCATCGAGAATGACCCTGATATTGGGTCCCGTTCCCAACCCCCACAGACTCGATGAGGAATGTCGCGACGGCTTGACCCTCTGCAAATTCAGCAACGATTCCGTCCCAGGCCCTTGTGCTACATCTCCACCGCTTCGAATTGTAAACCCCTGAATGCCTTCTAGATCATAGAAAAATATCACCGTCATCACGTCCGCCCAGGGTATCGGGTGCTCCGTCAACATCGGCTCGTCCGATGTCTTCAAGGGCAAAGAACGTCCGATCCTTGGGTCTGGCAGATCATCCGTCGTGGCCCCTGCTCAAGTCGCAAATCTCAGGCTCTGTCACGGTGAAGGAGAGACTGTCGACGATCTCCTCCTTTTGACCCTTGACCTGATTCAACTGCGATGGTTAACTATCATTTGAAGGCTGGGGTTGGACGCGAAGGTAGGTCCCATTTGTCATCAACAATGCTCCCCCTGACCCCACCTCTTTTAGAGTGAACAACTTTAGCCGCGACGTGTCCGACGGCGAAAACTACAACATTTTTCTCAACTAACTCAAGCCCGGCGAATGTTCGTGCGCCCCTCTCTAGACCAGATATCTCCGCCAACGCGTCGAACAAAATGCTGCCGCAAATACCTCGTGGCCTCCTCCCTCGTCGCTGAGAATTTCCGTCTGAACCTCGCCTTTCTCGCCAAGCAAGAGGCCAAAGACTATGGTCGAGGATTCTGACACCAAATGCGAGCGCGAAGCGCCCGTGTTCACGCTCTGGCTCAACTCCCTCTGCGTCGAACCGGTCGTGTTCAACTCGCTCGAAAACCTCAAGGACGGGCTGATACATCAGGCGTTCGACAAGATCCTGCCCGGCTCAGTCGTCTGGCGACGCGTTTCCGAGCCCAACTTGAAGGGGACTTGAGTGGTAAGGGAGAGGAACAGCAGGAGGAGATTGGGATCACGCCGAACCAGAGCAGACTCTTGCGGTGTAAGCGGGTCGAGAACTTGAATTATGTGGTCGAGCTCGGAATGCATCTGGTCGGGATTCTATCGTCGACAGGGAGATGGCACTTGTGCTTGTTCTCATCTAGCAGGCTCATACAGTTCGTATTTCTTGTTTTCTTTTTCGACTCTGTTATTCACACACTCTAGAGTCTAGACTGAACATCACCAAGACGCTCAGCAATCCCTCCGGCTCTGGTCGCCCGATCACCGACCAACAGATGCTCAAGTGGGCGTACACGACCGCGCAATGGGGCGGAAGTTAGCTCGGCTCGCGCGCGATCCGGTCGTTCAAGGATCCATCGTTGACAGTGGGCGTGTTCATGCTTGACCTGCTCGAGGCACTCCGTCCATGGATTGTCGACCTGGCTCTCATCATCAGCGTCCGCGAGGATGAAACGTATGAGGTTGCATGCGGAATGGTGCGTGTTTTTTAGGGGGGAGGAAGGACAATGGGGGAGTTTTAGCGCAACGAAATGCAACGCGACTGACATTGGACGAACAGCCAAATTGGCGATTTGAATCGCGAAGAAAGACGAACACGCTCATCTTCCTCGTAAAGCAGTGCGTACTCTTCGCAAGCCTCCTGCCATCGAGAGCGCGCGCTGATGCCTATTCCGTTGACCCATCAAGGATATCACTGGTGTGTTGATCGGTGGTTCAGATGGCTGTTTCCTGGGCTCGCTGCTATTTTTGAGTTGTGAGCCAGGGCATATGAACGTCTTCTTCGAATCTTCGTGGCCACAAACTTCCGGGTTCAAGTATTCAACGACGCTGGCTTCGCTCGTGTTGCAGCGATTCAGCGTGATTACAATATAATATTCCGATTCTCACTCTCGCCTCATGTCCGAGGCGTCGAATTGGATACTGGCAGTTGGCTTTCGCATTTCCACCGCGTGAAACGTATCTCGCCATGCGTTTCGCTTTCACTGACACGATATACATCGTTGCAATTGCTGTCAATGTGTTGGTTTCAGCAGCGCCGCAGCCAGCGGAGAAGAAGCTTTGTCTCCCGGCAGTATGCATTATGAGATAATGTACTGTATATCTCTGACATGAAACGCGTCGAAGATGTGCTCGGATAATGTTGAGAATTTATGTCAAACAAGTTGTACTACGACCACCCGCTAGCATCCGCCTTACGTTATGTAATTTATACATAGTAACTCACGTAAGTCGAAGGTTACCTCTCAGACTCGAACTCACACCGTGACTGTATCCTGAAACCTGGGCAAATGTTTTCGCTTTCGAGTTCCAGTCAAGACTCGTGTGTATGCGGTCGATCCTTCGACAATCCGGGGGCTTTGACGAGACACAAGAAGAACTGTCAGAAGGGAAAGAAGCGTCTGGCTAATGTCCTCAGGCAGGCGAAAGAACATTGCCGTGACAGGAACTTGAAGAGGTGTCGTGTCGAAGGCATCTTCGACTCGGAGGAACTGCCCTCGGAGTCTTTGCACCCATTGAACCAGCTTGCTGATGGTACGCACACAAATTATGACTTAGGCTCGCTGAAATAATAGGCTTGCGTTGCTATGATCAGCGACTACAGGCATTAGTAGAGCTGCCGAGTCACAGTCCAACCAGGCCTCAGCTTCTAGTAGTAAGAACGATACATGTGATTCAGGGCATAACGAAGGAGAAGTATGTAGATCCAAATTTCTCTTCGACCTCAAGTAACATTCATGTGGTTTAGGTTGAGAATGACAAGCTACCGCTGGCGGTTCGTCGGAGTCGGCGAGTCGATCGTCGACTGCCAAAACGCTTCCGGGATATGCTCCCGGAACCTCCATTACCACTGCCTCCAAAGAACGCAATGAACCAGCCCAATCCTCCTGCAAGTCCAGTCTCCGCTACTCCAATTTCATCCACCCAACAAGCCGGATCAGACCTAGGCTTGCAAAGTGGCCGGTTTCCAGAGAATCATGGGCACGCTGTTTTGGTTACTGAAACCAACTCGTTCGGCTTATTCCGCATATATGACGCGGGCTCCACTCCCGTCGAAGATCCTGAGGATCAGAGCGGAGGTGCTTCAACAATATTGGTGTCCGAACCGGAAGTCGAAGCCGGGATTTCTTTGTTGTCCAAAGGAAATCCATTCCACCCCTATCCCAACGAAGCTGCGTGGCGAATCGGCGACTGGTATTGGAACCACGGCGTACAGAAGTCGAAAAAAGGTTTTGAGAGTCTTATCAAAATCATCGGGAGTGAAGACTTTCGGCCCGAGGACTTGCGTTGTACCAATTGGACAGCGATTGACCGCGAGCTAGGCGGCTTAGATGTTCACCTCGCATCTCATGCTGGGGCTGAACCCTCCGACCAAGAGGCTGATTCGGATTCGCAACCATGGTTACCAGAGGAAGCTGGTTGGATGCGGAGAAATATTACGATATCAGTCCCGTTCCCTCGGCGCTCCCTTCACCCTGGTCCAAGAGACTATACTGTCTCTGACTTTTACCGCCGGCCCCTCCTCTCAATCATCCGCGACAAGCTTTCAGATCCTTCGCGCTGCCGGTCGTTCCGATTCGAACCTTATCTTTTGCGGTGGAGACGTTCGCCTACTGCCGATGACATCAGAGTCTACGGTGAACTCTTTTATTCTGAAGTTTTCATTTCAGCGCACCATGAACTACAGAACATGACTCTAGATGTTACTGGTGGCTGCACCTTGCCTCGACGTATCGTTGCGCTGATGCTCTGGTCCGACGCTACGCACCTAACGTCATTCAGTGATGCGAAGCTCTGGCCGTTATATGTTTATTTTGGAAATGAGTCGAAGTATCAACGGTGCACCCCGACTGCTAACCTTTGCTCACATGCAGCCTATTTCCAGACGGTATGTGTTCATCGGACGTGAGGATTCGAATCTAATTATCCTTCCAACTAGCTGCCCGACGAGTTCAAGGACTTCGTGATGGAGCACACTGGAGGTGATAAACTACCAGGTGACCAATTGTTTACTCATTGTCGTCGAGAGCTCTTCCACGCGCAGTGGAAGGACATATTAGATGACGAGTTTCTCCACGCATACAAGCATGGTATGGTGTTTATGTGCGGGGACGGTATTAAGCGGCGACTATTCCCCCGCATATTTACGTATTCGGCTGATTATCCTGAAAAGTACGTCGTATTATTCATGTTTGAGTCATACTCTTGTTCAAGCTCTGACTCGGATTCCTCAGGGTACTCATTGCCAGCATCCGCAACCTCGGTGGTTGCCCGTGTCCGCGATGTCTCGTTCCAAAAGACAAGTTTCAGAATTTCGCTACTGAGAATGACATAGTGCAACGCACTGTTTTATCACGTCATGACACCATAGAGCGACGTGACAAGATCACATCGGCTCGCCGTCTTATCTATGAAGGACAATATAATGTTGACACCCCTCAGGTTGAGGTGCTTCTCAAGCCCGAGTCTCTGGTGCCAACCATTGTATGTATTACCCTGCTGCTGAATGACACTGATCGGACTGATTTGTTATTTAGAATGCGTTTTCGGAGCGATTGGGTCCAACTGGGTTCAATTTTTTTCTAATGCTGGTTGTTGACTTACTGCATGAATTTGAGCTTGGCGTCTGGAAAGCCATTCTCATTCACTTACTTCGCATCGTAGACAGTCTAAAAGGAGCCCTCCTGGGTGAAGTTGATCGCCGGTGAGAGAATCTGTCAAAGGCTTCCATGAAGGCTAACTTTGAGAAGTTTTCGGCAAGTTCCAACCTTCGGTCGGGACACCATTCGGCGCTTTCATAAAAATGTTTCAGAGACGAAGAAATTCGCTGCACGAGACTTTGAAGACGTTCTCCAGGTGCGTGTACTTCACTTTCTGGTTCAACTACTGCCTTGCTGACGGGACCGGTTGCGCAGTGTTCTATCCCTGTGTTTGCCGGATTGCTTCCGGATCCCCATAATGCTCAAGTGCTGAACTTATTATTTGTTCTTTCTCATTGGCATGGTCTCGCCAAACTCCGTATACATACTGACGAGACACTACATATCATGGAGACGGTGACAAAAGAACTTGGCAACTGCATTCGCAGTTTTGCCTCAGAGACGTGCTCTAGCTTTACAACCAAAGAACTACCTCGCGAAGCTGAAGCCCGAATGCGGCGACAAGCGCAGCAATCTCGCGGCTCGCGCGGAAATGCATTCCACACACAGGCACGGAAACCGAAAGGACTCAACCTTCAAACGTACAAGCTTCATGCCCTGGCAGATTACCCGGCGCATATTAGAATGTACGGTACTACTGACTCTTATTCCACGCAAGCTGTAAGTGCTCGTTTCTTTCTTGTGTGCGTACAATTGACTTTCTGTACGCAGGGGGAGCTCGAGCACCGTACGAGTAAAAGTCGGTTTGCTAGAACGAGTCGAAGATCTTATGTGCCGCAGATGGCTTCCATAGAGCGACGTCAAGCTCGCATCCACTACATTCGCATGAAACGTGCCACACTTCATCTAGCGGACCCGGTATTGAACAAACCCGACGAACACCACGTCATCGGCGAGTCTCAAAACTTTCCGGAGGAGCTCACGAAATTCGTGCAAAGTAATCTCGAGGATCCCGCTACTAGAGTAAGTACCCCCGTTTCACATGCTAGCCGCCAAACTCATGAAAACCTTCCTAGAACTTCGTTTTGAAACTGAAGACCCATATTTCTCCCCGTATCACAGCAGTCCACCGAGACTCGGAAACCACTTTGGAGCAAGCAGTTCTGTCAAATGAGGATACCGATGATGCTTTCCTCCGTTTACAGCATCTGAACCACGTCGTATTCAACGGAAATAAGATTTACCGTCACCGTCTGCTTCGGATCAATTACACCACCTATGACCTTCAACGCGACTATGACACTATCAACCCCCGCACCGATAAACGGGATATTATGCTGTTATCCAATTCAGACGACGATCACCAATTTTGCTATGCCCGGGTACTAGGAATATTCCACACTAATGTCATTTACACGGGTCCGGGATCGAAGGACTTCCGGTCACGCCGGATTGAGTTTCTTTGGGTGCGATGGTTCGAAGTCGTAGAGAGCCGTAGTGCGGCCATCGGATGGGAGCAATATACCCTGGATAGGGTCAGGTTTCTTCCCATGGCTGACAAGGATGCATTCGGGTTTGTTAACCCCGCAGATGTTCTCAGGGCCTGCCATATCATCCCGTCGTTCACCGATGGCCGGCTTCACCCCGAGAGGGCTGCGATGTCTCGCTGCGCGGGTGATTCGGATGATTGGAAATGTTATTATATTAATCGGTGAGTCAGGTTTTATTTATACAAGTTATCCATTAATCTCAGTTGGTAGTTTCGCCGACCGTGACATGGTCATGCGATATCACTATGGATTCGGCATCGGACACACGTACTCGCATACACAACCAGCATCAATGGATGCAAACCATACTGATGGCTCGAGCCGCCCGGCCGACACTCTGGAGATCGAGTTTGACGAGTTGGAGCCAGACGAGCCTTCGAGCTCGATTGGATCCGATTCCGAACCAGACGATGAATCTAGAGATTCTGACTCGGAGTCGATTTTGGGGGATTATGCAGATATGGATGGATGGGATGGTGGTGGTACTTTTGATGAGTACGAATTCTAAGGATAGTTTTGATGCGGACTCGGAGAAAAGTGGTTATTGCCCTAAATGGTCATCAGCGTGGCGTGAGCATTGCTACGACGTAGACGACCCCATAACCACCATCCGACAAAACAAACGATCAATGACTATAGAGTCCCACAACTTGGGCTTCGTGCGTCATCATGAAAATCACTCACTGCACGCACCAACACCCGACAACTAACATTAATACCTACTCGGAGTCCACATGAAGTCCATTGCAGAACTGAAAAAATAGACGGGCAGCAATCGAGACGATGTGAGTGCGATAAATTCTCTCGCCGCCTAGAGTACTTAGTACCAAAACAGTCACCAGCCCGGTGAGTACTGCGCGGGCTGGTGGCTTCCCGGTGAGATTTTACTAAAACCGGCTTCACGAACCCCAGCTTCGAACTTTTCTCTCCACCTGCCATCCTCATGATGGCCTGGTCTACCCCCTTCCGAATCGAATCTGGGAATATACCTTACCCTCCGTTGATGGGCCCTTCTCGGTGACCAGTACACCGCTCTTTGTGCCGTCCAGTTACCACCTGCAACTTGGCCCGTGTGTTCGACCGTTTTGTGTTGTGTCATATTTTATCGCGGTCACTCTGGTCCCACTTGCTATCTCGGCCTCCGAGCTGGTCCTCTTCTTCGATCATTGCTTGTCCATCGAGCGAGGGCACCTAGTATACCTACAGGTCCGTACCATGTATCGTCTTTCTATGGGCCATCGCGCTGTGCTGATATTGAACAAGAAACATCTGGATCCATTCGTCTCGGGCGCGAGTAAGCTGCCTCGTGCATTCGTCGGAACCACGGGGCGAAGGGAGCCTGAATGGGTGCGAATAATGATAATGTCAAAAAAAGGAACGGGCAGGACGATCGCCGGTACGGCTTGGTACTGTGACAGCAAATCAATGAATAGAAACGTTATGGTCGACTTGGCCGATCTGGAGGGAAGCGGTCATTATGTGCGATGCGTATACATCTTACCTTCGCAGGCGCGCGTAGTTTTCTCACTTATCCGTACACAGATCAAGTTTGGCGCGATGGACCAAGCGACGGCTTCTGGTCGGTATGGTCATCGAAAGGATGTATGGCTTTCACCTTTTTCATCGCTTGATCGGCAGGTTGAATGTCTGTCACGGTCGCCGTTGCTCTGCTCGAGAGTTGTGTACATAAGACACAAACGAACCGACCGCTCAATCTGGATATGCAGCACCCGTGGTGGCCTGGAGAATTTACTCAATAATTGGTTCGAGGTATGCATCGAACGTCATTGGGCACCGCCTCCTCTTCGTCAACTCCCCGCAGATCGCGAACGATCTATTCGAGAAGAGGTTCGCGAACTATTCTGACAGAAACAAGCTCCCGATTATCAATGATTTGTGAGTTTTTTCACCGACGTAGCGATACCATGGCTCATTCATCATCTAGGATGGGCTGGGACTGGAGTTTCGGTCACATGCCATATGGTTCGTGTCTACTTGCCATCGTCTCCTCGCTGATCAGTGATGTATCCGTCTGGTCATACAGGGGAACGCGACGCGCGAAACTACTTCAAACCGATGGATTTCATCCCCGAGAGATTCCTGAATCCAGATGGAAGTGAGAATGATTAAGTTCTGGAGCCTGCGTCGTCGGCGTTTGGATACGGACGACGGTAATTTGATTTGGTTTCAAGTTTTTACTCGGCGAATGAAGTTTTTTTGACACATTATAGCCCCATTTGCGCAGCATCTGTCCAGGCCCAGACGCAACTTTGTGGATCTCCATCGCATCGATCCTCACCGTTTTCGACATTCGCCCTGGCAAAGATGAGATAATCCGATCGAAGTCAAGGCAGAATTCGAGTCCGGAATGATCTGGTAGGTGCAATGATCTTGGTGGCATGAGAGTCGCCACTCAACAGACATAATTTTGGTCTAGTCACCCCAAACCCTTTGCTTACTCCATTTCCCCTCGCTCCGAGGCGGCGAAAGCGATCATCAAGGACACGGCCATTCTTTCGTAACTATGTCACTCTTTTCTGCCCGGCAACAGCGGTGATTGTTGGCGTAGGGTCCGGTGTGATCTTGAGATACCTACCGTGACTGGTCGTGTTAAGATAAATCTTGACGAGATCGTGGCCTCGCACTGGTGGAAAGCCAGGTTTAGGGGTGCTGCTGTGGGGAGAAGATAATGCAGAGTGTGTCAAGAGTGTGTGGATCAGTTCAAAAACAGATATTAAGGGGGGCATACGTCGTACCGCCGGCGCCTGCATTTCTCGTTCAGAGATATGGCAATTCGGGACATATTGGCTTTCAGTTACGCCAGGCAAAACAGGATGAGCAAGCTCGCTGAGCGGGCCAGTTTAACCTCGACTCAAGAGATGAATCAACTGCCGTTTAAGTTGTTCTCTCAACACAGACTCGGAGTACTGCGATTACTTATAGTCTACCGTAATCAAACTTATCAATATGGGTGACAGAGTACTCGTACTCTGGCGGTTGCCAATACTGCAGCTTGAGTTCCTGCCAAACTTGACTAGTACTTAGACATAGTGTGCTTCCACACCTCGTCCGAGTTCTTCAAGCCCTCTTTCGTGGAAAGAAATTACATAACACCACCACTTCGACTCCGAGCCCGTCTCGGGCTCTTTCAAGTTATCAAGTTATCCTGTAGGAACTCGGAATGATGGTGACATTTGAAGGCGTACGATAGAGTGAGTGGAAACTGTTTTCCTGTAACAGTTGTGTGTTAATTTTTCCGTCCGATACTACCGTGACATCAGTCGTCACCGTCACGGTAATAGAGCTTCACAATTCACGCATGGCATCGTGAAGCTCAGGTTTTCGCTTCTCTTGATTCTTTTTCTCGGATTAGTCTACACGAAACATGCTGGTCTTGAGAAGCAGGTCAAGTTCAAGTTTGATGGTATGCCGCCATGTCTTACTATTTTCGCGTTGGGATGCAGGCTGAGTTGGATTCAGTGAATGCAATCAATGCTACGTACCATGCTGCTTCGTGGGGGGCATCTATGATAATGAGATCGAGAAGGAGCTCAAGGCTGGAGGAGTCACCGCTCGCGGCATGATTGCCGTCGCAGACTCGGAGCGGGAAGGATGCGAGTAAGCACTCAGTGTGACGTCATTTGATTCCAGTGTCTCTGACCAGCCCCACAAGTTACGTCGCACACGTTGCACAGGCCTAGGCCAAGGCAACGACCAAGTCCGTTTCGAGCTCACCTTTTACGATCTTAGAGTCTCAGACCAGACATCAAGGTCATCGAATGTCTCCCCGGTATGCTTCGCTTCATATCCTCCTTCACCCCGTCCCTTACTTACTGCCCACCACAGAATTTTACAACCGTTTCCCGGGTCGTTGAGCCCTCCTCGCCTACGCTGCTGAAAATAAAATTCTCGTCAAGCAAACCACTGCCAAACCCTGGTCAACCGACGAAAACCTCTTCCACATCTTCTACCAAGCGCAGCCTCGAAGACCCAAATATGGCCCATCCCCATGATATGCGAAAGCTCACTCAGTCGATCAAGAATGCCCCCTACGCCCCCGATTTTATCTCTCCATCGAGTTCAAAGCCGGTCTGCCCGTCAATGACCCGTCGCCTCCGACGGCGACAAGACATACCAACGCCGTTGACATCTTCATAGCCTCAGTGCCATCGCGTGCAAACGTGGCATTGGCAGGGTCGGCCATGGTCGAGAACTGCTTCATTGGTGTCCAGTCCTGCGGGTGCTACGAGTTCTCACTGGGCCCTAATGTAGTCGCAAACTCGCTCGAGGACCAGGACCAGGATGTTGTCAGTATCTTCGACTTTAACATTCTGCTCATTACTGATAGTGGTTTAGATTCCGAATGAGAAGCTACTGTCCGCGCTCGAGAGAGCCTTGGTTGGTGTAATCAATAAGATCGGAGTTGATATCAAACGTGCAGTCACAGGCTCGTATTACCAACATCTTCTACCTTACGTTTGTGATCTTGGTCCACGTAAAACTCAAGTTTTGGACAGAAAATGCATTGGTCGTACGTTTCCAAGGTTCCCTTGGTTTGTCTACTTATCATTATTTAGGGGAGCAATCTCGTCAATCGCGATCGATTTATAAAGTCAGGTTACTGACTATGAAGATCAGTGCGGTCGGGTTCCAACGATGCGGAACTAAAGCCCGCTAAAAATCGACATGCCAACGACGAGGTGCAAGACCTGGCGCATTCATTCCTAAGGACAAAGAACTCGCACGAAAGATGGCAACTAACGCCCTCGAGCTCGACGAGGAAGATGTCCTTCGATCTGTTCTCCAGCCTTTGCTACTGGCGTCTAACCAATCTCAGGGCGGAACACTCATCGGAACCGCTCGTTCGAAGGCTTTCCGCACAACGGAAGGCCGTTTGTCCGCCGCATTCAACCTCATCAAAGAAGGAATCGATGCCCTCGTCGTCTGTGGTGGTGACGGCTCCCTCACTGGCGCCGACATCTTCCGCGCCGAATGGCCCGCCCTCATCGAGACCCTCCATTCCCAGGGCAAAATCACCCCCGAACAGGTCGCCAAACACAGCCACCTTCGCATCGTCGGTCTCGTCGGATCCATCGACAATGACATGAGCATGACCGACATCGGTGCGCCAACTGCGCTACACAGGATGTGTGAAGCGATAGACAATATCAACTCGACCGCGTCTTCGCACTCCAGCTCGAGGTCATGGGCAGGCACTGTGGCTGGCTGGCCTTGCTTGCCGGCGTCAGGTAATCTCCCTTTCGTCGTCTCCAGATCTCCGCGTTTATCCCGCGTTGCTAGTGGTGGAGCAGATTTCATTTTCATTCCTGAAAATCCACCCGAGGAGAATCCTTGGGAAGACTTTTTATGCGAGACGATCAAACGCGTGGGTCCCTTTCCCCAATCTATCATAAATTCCATTATGACCCCTTCCTATGTAGCACCGTGAAATCGGGAAGCGTAAAACAATCGTCATCGTCGCAGAAGGTGCTCATGACGCCAATCTCCAACCAATTCACGCCAGTTACGTCAAAGACGTTCTCACTGAGCGCCTCGGGCTGGACACGCGGGTTACCACGCTCGGGCATACACAACGCGGCGGGAAGCCCTGCGCTCTCGACCGTACATTGGTAAATCGACGTGCTTCTAGGCCGAAAATGGCCCTGATGACCCATTCCTGTAGCCTGCTCTGCAAGGCGCCGAGGCCATCAGTGCTTTGCTCGAGGCTACCCCTGACACACCTTCGTACATGATCGGAATCCGCGAAAACAAGATCACCCGCGTACCTCTTATGGAAGCCGTAGTAATGGTAAAGTTTCATGTGTAATCTGGCCGATATGTACTCATCCCGTGCAGACCAAGGCAGTGGCAGACGCGATCGCAGCAAAGGATTTTGCCAAAGCAATGTCCCTGCGCGACCCAGAATTCTTGCACCGCCTGGAAGACTTTATCACCACATCGACACTCTACACCGAGAAGCTGCTTCCGAATGAGCAGGTCAGTTTGTCACATCCTAGACGAATCATTCCATCTGACTGTCTGTGCAGAGAATGCGAGTCGCCTTTTTGCAGTGAGCGCTCTATTCCTTTCTCATACAGACGTTTGTCTGACACTCATCGTCTCAGCATCGGTGCGCCTGCTGGCGGGATGAACGCCGCTACCCGTGCTGCAGTCCGTTACTACATCAAGCAAGGGCACACCCCACTCGCCGTACACAACGGTTTCCGCGGTTTGCTCGACGACAACGTTCACGAACTCACCTGGCTCGGTGTCGACGGCTGGACCGCCCGCGGCGGTTCCGAACTCGGCACGAACCGCACCCTCCCCGACGTCGATCTTGGTTCCATCGCCTCCCGTTTTCAAGAACACGAGCTGCACGCGCTCATGCTTATCGGCGGGTTCGAAGCGTTCAGCGCGTTGCTCATCCTCGACAACGCGCGCAAGCTGTATCCGTCGTTCAATATTCCGATGGTGCATCTCCCCGCGACGATCTCGAACAATGTGCCCATGACCGAGTTCAGTTTGGGGAGTGATACGAGCTTGAGCGCGCTCGTGGTCGCTTGTGATTACATCAAGCAGAGCGCTTCGGCGAGTCGGAATCGAGTGTTTGTCGTAGAGACGCAGGGAGGGCAATGTGGGTATATCGCGACCGTGGGCGCGTTGGCGGTATGCATCCATTTTCCAGTCTCGTCTCGTTGGGTATTAATTGTGTTTTGAAAAAAAAAGACGGGTGCATCGTTGGTATATACTCCGGAACAGGGGATCAATCTTGACATGTTGCGCGCCGACGTCAAGTTCCTCAAGCTGCATTACAGACTTGATGCAAAAGGCAAGAGCGAAGGACGTCTCGTCATTCGGTGCGTCCTCATTTGTGTGTTTCCACCTATTCCTCCTAACACGACCACAGCAACGAATGCGCCTCGACAGCACATATGTAGACGTCAAACTCGATCGTCCTGCCGATCAATTCGTCCCTCGGATCTCATTCAAGAAGATGGCCCTTTCCGTTGCGTCAAACGTGTTGAATATTGGAATACTCAATAATGCGAGCCTGATTTGGAGATACAGGCCAGGAAACCGATCGGACGAGCCGTGTCATTAAGCATCCTCATTTCCACAACTTTAACGCGACGCAAGCGGAGAACTATCTGGATAAGCAACAGCGTGGAGATGTGGTGATCAGACCTTTACCTCGAAAGCATGCAGTGTTATCCCGCGCGTTTTCATAGGTGTGCTAATTCAGACGTCAGCAGGATCAACACGGGTCAAGGCACGCTGATCTCGACGAACTTATTGTCAATCCTGTCCACTCGGAAAGTCGAGGAATTGATGGCACGTGAAAAATTCAAGCAAGGATAGATGAGCCTTGTGAGTAGTTCTACGTTATGTTTCCATGTTTCATTGCGGTTTATGCTACCCCGTAAAAAGTATCTATGGATTTGTTGAACCCCCCTCATTGAAAAAAAAAACCCCCGATGGAACGACATCCCGAACGACGATAATCACGTCTTGCATTGCAGTCGTTCTACGCAGCCTGGTCGTTGACCACCGTATCGTCTCCGTCTGTAGCTCCTTCGGAGAGGTTGATTGACGACGAAAAGATTATGGGCAATCCATAACCCTACGAGGACTATGTGGACGCGACCATGACACGGTAACAGTGTGTCGGACGATAACTCTGAACAACCTGAAGACGACGGACGAGGATGACGAGCGACGGAAAAGCAGGGAACGACGAAGGAGCGCGGTAAGTTCCTGATCTTAATGTCGTGTTCGGGGAAATGCTTCATCTCATATAGGAGGAGGAAGCATTATAAGAGGGCGACTTGGAGCTCCTGGAAGAAAACCAGGTACTTCATTCAGAAACCATCTGACACGGCTTCGCCGCGGCTGCCAGGACGGCTCTCTAACGGTCGCATCTTCTTCGAGATGGGGCAAGTGGTTAAGACCTGCAAAGATGATGTTGACAACGATGACGATCTGCTACAAGTGCAGGATATTCAGCGCATCTGGGATGATGAGCGGGCAGGGGGCAGCAGGAGTTGAGGAAGATATGGATGGTTTCGTTGACTATGAGGACGCAGAAGGTGCTGGTATTATGTAGGGAAAGAAAAAGGCTCGGATGTCAAATAACGGAGGAACTTTGCGATGGGCTCTCGACCGGACTCGGATCTTGCTCGTATTGACACCATCATGATGTACGTTCAGAATATGCCAGGTAATCCTCCCTTACTCAACTTTTCCAGTGCTATTGGGTGCTAGAAGGTGCCGACGCAGCAAGTACGAGGGACGCCTCAAGCCCGAAATGAAATCCCAAGATGTCCGTTCTATTCATCTACTCCTGCTGAGCCGGCACTCATTATATTCCAGGTCTTTGAAGTTTCCGAGATACGTGCTTGGATGCTTACAGAAGATAGCAATTTAATTCAGGCTCAGGATATACCGGAGCGCATGCAACTCTATCTCCCATCACGATCTTGCAGAGGCAGATATTGATAATGCTGCTGCCTGGGTAACTTCACGTTTATCTGGTCATAAAACCAGGGGCATTTTCTCTCGTGACGGGCCCTACAAGACATTATCACTGGCAAGCCTTGTTCCTAGTGATCTCATACACTCTCCGCTTTCTCTTCATCCACGAGTTCGAAATGTCGTATATTCGGATGCACAAACGGGATTACATCTCATATTTCAATCCCTAGGAAATGTACGCCAGAGGAGCTTGTTACCCTGTCTGAATTGTGGAGGATACATGCCCTCTGTCAGAAATATTGTTCCCTACTGTATGGGCGGAATGCCCTTGTTACTTCCTACACCCGGCTCAATATGGAAGGCAAATCTTACTTCTATTTGACGAAAGATGGAACATTGGTCTGGACATGACCGTGACTGAAGGGTTGTCGACTGCATCATATTGGTCAACCAATGATAGTAGTAAATTAGACAGATGTTGACAGAATGATTATGGTGTTGTGATTATCCGAGTCATAATTATTCCTGCAAGGTCCTTCTCTGAGATTCCCATGAAGGCATGTCCTGGTACATGGACTAGAATTATGCAATTGATTATAGCCTAGTGATAAACACCTGCCATGTCCCCCATGGCTGATCATGATTTATCACACAGACATTGTGTAGACAACCAATGATAATTCATATCATATCCCATAATGGGGTGAGATTATCTTGGGTTTGCAATTGTTGATCATATCACACCTTATTCTAATCCTCTAGGATTTTATTGTAATCAATAGCTAGAGATACTATAGTATTATCACCAAGACATTGTCTAGACAACCAATGACAATCAATATCCTTCATCAGGATTCAGGTGCAATTATCTTAGGTTTGCAATTGTTGATCAGATCATACCTTATCCTACCCCTCTGGGATATGATTGTAAAGAATAGCTAGGAATAGCATCACCTCCCAGATATCCTTGAGGCATTCCAATGTCACTACAGACTTTGAATGATGTTTGGATTATAATTATTGATCAGAGTCTGGTCTAATATTATCACAAATATATGTTCTGATCAATAGATTGACATTATTAAGGTGTGATGCACCTCAATGATCAATATCCAACATGTCCCCCATGGCTGATCTGATACCATTATCAAGGCATACCCAGGCATCCCAGTGTTATTCTATGTTCAAAATGAAGACAAACATATGATTACTGATCAACAATTATGATGTTCTATCCTTCTGGGATTCAATTGTAATATGTATCTGGATATATCATCTCACCCCAATTTCCTGATGGGACTGATAAGTTAGTCATAATCAATTGCCAACTAATACCAGCATGGTATATTATATTCATACCCTAGAGTCTCTGCTGCCTTCCTTGCAACCAATGATATTTCAGATCAGCCATACATTTGTTGGTACTACTCTGATAGTTTGAACATCAGTAGGTCAACTCTTGGTCATGCTGAACTAAATTCAACTAATCATGATATTCCCTGATCTTTTAGGTACCTTTTCATATCAGCCATACATTTGTTGGTACTACTCTGACAGTTTGAACATCAGTATGTCAGCTCTTGGTCATGCTGAACTAATTATGTTAGAGGACTGATAGGTAGTTATCATCAATTGCCAACTAGTACCAGCATGTTATATTATATTCATACCCTAGACTCTCTGCTGCCTTTCTTGCAACCAATGATATTCCTTGATCTTTAGTTACCTTTTCATATCAGCCATACATTTGTTGATACTACTCTGATAGTTTGAACATCAGTAAGTTAGCTCTTGATCATGCTGAACTAATTATGTTAAAGGGCTGATAATCATTCATCAAGTACACCAGTGCTGAGATAACATTTTCCTTGGTATGTATTTCTTCTACTATCTGTTCATATCCTTAACTTGCTAATGCCAACTTGGCAGTTACTGATATTCAATGATACAGGACTTATCTTATTACATCAAGTTTATATATGTTTGTAAGATCCATCTGGGTATATCAGCTCCTCACCAATTTCCTGATGCAGATGAGACATTCGTGGCGAATCGTGCAGTTCGTGCAAGCCCTTATCAGGCATGGTTTGAGACGCTCGGTATGTTGTGCTGTCGATTTCACAAGGCCTCGACTAATTTCTGCAGAATTCCTGCACAACGTCGGTGAATTGCTCGAGTCCATGTTCTTTGTGATATCGATATCTACTGCGGTGAAGCCTTTCGCTTTTGTCCACATTCCTTCGGCGTTGTTGATTCATTTAACCAACCAGAACGAACTACTCCTGACTCGACTTCTCTTATGTTCTCGTATTGCACTCAAATATCTGAACGTTCACAACACATGCTACCTACTCACCGAGGCGATCCACTTCAATGCGACAGACTTGGAGGATCGTATCCAAAGTTACACATGGCCGGCGTGGTACACAAGATATCGGAACACATGCGATTGGAGCAGGCTGCCCAGCTTCGCGTGTCTCGCTACGACAAGCTGGGAAGTGCAACTCTGGATAAGCACAAGGAGCGGCTCGCGTTTCCGGACAGTCCCGGACCCCTAGTACCCGCCCAGAATCTCTGGTCTGGGAAAGACTCGGGGATCTCGCCGCCAGGTTCAGTCAAGAAGCTGGGGCAGGGGGAGGGCGACAACTGCTGAAGTTGTATTCGTGTTAGTCGTCGGCGAGTCCAGTCCTCCGTCCGTCGTTGCAGTCGCATGCACCACCTCCAGGAGAAGGGAACACTGTTAGGAGAGTCTCAGTGGGTAGTTCGTACGCTTATATTGATTTTTATCTTACATTTGTGTAGCGCGGACCGCAAGGCGATAGGTAGGTGCACGCGAGGATGCTTGACCACCAGCGCGCCCACGAACGCCCAGGCTACTCCGGGTACGGGTCCGTCGCGATAGAAAGGGTCAACACATGAACACTGGCGATCCAACATTCCACCGTCGACGCCCCGTTGTACGTCGTCGGACCTTACGATGACCCCAATATCTGAACCTCTTCCAGCGGGACCGGTCCCAAGCTGTGCGAGCACGGATTCCCGAGCTCCTTCGCGACCGATCATGGGTCCCGTTATCATTCCCGTTCGCCAAACGCTCATTGGATCTGGTTCAACCGTGCGTGCCTGTATTAGTCTCGATTTCCCTTGTAGGGTGACGAACGCCTTTGGCCAAACGCTCAGTGGATTTGGTTCAACAAGTGGTGGGTGGCGGCTCCGGCCCTCGAGACCGAGACATTATTGCCCTTGTCGCTGTCGCGAAAGGGCCGCGGAAAGGTTACCTTAGAATCATCAAAGACAGCAACGAAAACCTCGTCCGTGTTGGATGGGAGAACACCAGCTTCGGGCTCTTCCAGCAGGACGCCGAGTCCGTCTGATGGGGGAAGGTGGATACGCACTCCCAATCCGTATCGACAAGGCGGTAGTAAAACGCCTGCGGGGAATGCGTCTTCGCGGACTCCCGATGCCCATGCGAACAATGAAACGTCAAATCGGGCCATTGGATGATGGCGGTAGGACACCTCACCCTGTTTGGGGTGTAGGATGAGATTCTTCCGACAATAATAACAGCGGTTGGGGTGGTGGTACGTCGCCTGCACGACCAGCCGACGCAGGTTACTCGTGGGTGAGTAGTATGAACTACCATACGCGAGTCTTTGCTGTAACTAATCCATGTAAATTAAAGATCGGTGTGCCGACATCACGCGGTGAACGCGTTGTGTGTTCCTCATCGAAGAGTGCAAAGGATTGCAACGGAGATTATTGCGATTTTTTTTTTCTGAAAAAGGTAAGGTCTTCCCCTTCCTTCCTTCTTGTTTTGGGAGGACGTGAGGTTGATGTCTCGTCCGCACAGAGAATTTATGCAGTCCGATGTCCCTCGATCCCGACGGTCGCGCACAAAAACGGCGAGGATCAGCGGTAGAAACGCACAGGATGGCACATTTGAGCATCTATGATCACCGTCGCCACTCTGACCATGCAGGTGCGATTATTTCAGGGCCGGGCATGTCCAGTGCTCCCTCGACCAACAAAGCTATCCATGGAAAGTACGTCGTCGTTCTTCCCTCGTTCGTGTCGTACGCATCCACGTTTCTTCACTGACGGTCTGCGTAACAGAGTCCGTGCGCGACATGGTCCGGTCGGAGGACAGGTTCTGGAACATGAGTCACGACTACTACGATGGATTAGCGGACCTCGACTACGACGAAAACGGCGGAGGACCGTGTAAGGGTGCGTCGTTTGTTCGCATCGTGTCGCATCCCCCGTGTCCATTCGTTGCGCTTACAAGTGACCTTTTCGGTCGGACGGATGATCCAGCTGATGCAGGCGCGGACCTAGGTCCGGAAGAGAAGCGATGGCTGGTGCCGGTGCCGTACGAGCTCAAGAAGTTGAACCGGCCGGGCGCGCCATCGGTCGCGATGCTTGTTGTTGTGTGGGGTGGGACGCATCGAGAACTGTGGAACGAGAGCGGGTGCTCCAACACCACCAAAATTTTGCTGCTCCGACCCTACCCGCGTCATGTTCAAGTTCGAGTGTGCCAACACCTCGTGCTATGGGGTCGGGAGCTTTTTTGGATTCGGCCCCGACGCCGGGGCTCTTGAATATGGATGAGAATGATTCGAATAAGTAACCGTAAGTAACCGGTCGAGTAGAGACCAGAGCGAGATCTCTAACGCTGGATGCCCCCTTCCAAAACAAGAAGGTACTGGTGGAGTACCTGGCACGATGGAACGAGGGCCACGGACTGTAGATTGACATATACTACATGTGATCTGGCTGTGGCTCACTGACAATACATTGACAAAAAACTTGCCCATCGTACCCCCCGCCGGCTGTCGGATTTCGCAGTTTTTGTGATTGGCAATCAACCACGTTCGAGCACCCGACCTCGTAACCAAATCGTCATCTCATCCAGCGATGTCCGCCTCTGAAAAAGGCCTCGTTCGCACCGTCAAGCGCACAAGCAATCTCAACAGCCCCAGCGGACGGCCTTTTCTCGAGCCTCCGGTCTCTCTACTCGCCAAGGTTCTACACCGTCCTAAGTCTGACGGACGTCACTACGGGACAGCGGACGATGGCGGGCGGGGCGGGCGTCGAGGGGAGCAAGCAGAGCGTCGCAGTTCGGGAGGTCGGGTACCCTGTTACGAGCGTGTGTTGTCGGATGGGCAGCATGTGCGTAGCCTTCCTCCTTTCCTTTCCTTTCCTTTCTTTCTTACATAAAAAGAAATGCCCACCGAGCGCGCCCAATGAAAGGTATACGATGTACTACGCAAGAACAAAGAGGTACACACGCTCCATATGGGACACACACCGACACACTCCTCGTGGTCTCTCCGAACGGTCCCTTCCTCCTCTCACTCGCTTTCTCTTCTCAAACCTTCGTCCACTACGTCCCTTCTCGCACTCCAGGGCGCACCGACCAGGTTCGAAAACACGCTGCACAAGGCCCCGTGGAGCAGGGACGACGACGGTAAGAGGTTGGTAGTCGGCGGGTCGGATCGGTTGGTGTAATTGGAAAGGGGGTGGGTGTTGTACCAGGTTCGTATATTCATTTGATGTCTTTCATGTGGGCTTCCGAGGACTATGCGCTTTGGTGTAGCTTCCCGGACACAATCTAATCTTGATGGCGATCGATTTCCATCCAAAGAATCCATCAGTGAGTTACTACTCGCTCCCTCTTCGTTTGACATGCACCTCGCCGCTTATGCATGATCCGACGAACGTTTTTGACAGCAAGCAAGGACAGGACGATGTTGACGAGAGAAACCGAAGAGAGTCTGGTAATGTGAAGGTGCCTTTTCTTTCTCCGGGTTAGAAGGAGAATCACATAATGGCTCAGTGAGTGGTTCGTGCGCTTATATTGATTTTTATCTTACATTTGTGTATCGCGGACCGCAAGGCGATAGGTAGGTGCACGCGAGGACGCTTGACCACCAGGCGCCCACGAACGCCCAACACATGAACGCTGGCGATCCAACATTCCACCGACGCCCCGTTGTACGTCGTCGGTCCTTACGATGACCCTAAGATCTGAACCTCTTCCAGCGGGACCGGTCCCAAGCCGTGCGAGCACGGATTCCCGAGCCCAAGTCCTTCGCGACCGATCATGGGGTCCCGTCATCATTCCCGTTCTCCAATCGCTCAGCGGATCTGGTTCAACAAATGGTGGTGGCGGCTCGCTGGAACCATCGTGCGTGTTTGTATTCGTCTCTATTTCCTTTGTAGGGTGACGAACACTTTTGGTTCAGACCCACCAATCCTATGAGGAGGACTCGGAGCGTGTGCGGATTGGGATGTCGGTGGAGCAGGATGGGGTGCCACAAACCGACAGTATGATTTATGGTACGTCTGCTTGCTCCAATCCACTCCATCCATCACCTCATCCATCATGACTGTTGAGTCGGTAAGCATCAACCCTGCTGCCTCGAGCAGCTCCAAATAGGGTTTCTCATTGGATATAAGCAGTTATAATTTCTATGGCATAATTACATGTGATTAGCTGAACTATCAGGTTAAATAAGCTGTTCATTATTGGTAATGAATTATTTTGATTGAGAGGGTTGGTATGCCTCCTGGGCTTGCTCATACAAATAAAATGACAAGACTGATGTGATGCAGGTCCACTATCTGATATGATATGATTGAATAGATAAAGTATAGATATGATCTGTCCCAGACCCAAATTAGCCATTAGAATGATATTGAATGATATTAGATGATCATCTTATGGCAGTGATTCATTTTAGAGTCATGTCAATGATCTCTGATAAATAAATATTGATCACACACTTTCAAAATGCATATAATGTCTCATTGGATATAAGCAGTTATAATTCATATGGCATAGTTACATGTAGTTAGCTGAACTATCAGGTTAAACCAGCTGTTCACCATTGGGTAATGAAATATATTGGTTGAGAGAGTTGGTATGCTTGGTGAGAATCCAGCCAGACATCTAACATTTGATCAAACTTGGTCATTGATATCTGTATTTCATATTTAAATAATGTATCATCAGATATTGATATTGAATGCATCAGAGTGGTGTTGATTGATCATTATATCATAACTGATTGTTTTTCTGTGTCTAAATAACATAGAATTATCAATCAATGATCACTCATTGGCCATTGGCCATCTAAATTGAATACACATCAGCATAGAGACAACTTTTAATCATAAAAGGTAATTCCATTCAATGTAGATGGTGTTCTCTCAAAATGTTGATCATTGTATGATGGTTGATTATTTTTCTTCATCTGAATGATATAGAATTATCAAGAAATGATCACTCACTGGTCATCAGCTATCATTATGATGAATACACATCAGTATAGATTATATGCCTCCAGTATGAATATGAATTGTCAGTGATTATAAATGCTTATTATTTCTATCACAACATGATGGGTAGTGATCAGAACTATCTGGTATATCAATCCTCCACTATTGATAATGTAATATTTTGATTGAGAGGGTTGGTATGCTTGATGATAATATAGCCAGACATCTAACATTTGAGCAAATGATATCTGTATTTTAAATGTAAAAAATGCATGATCATCATATGATATTGCATGCTCATGAACCATCAAGGTGATGTTAGTTGATCATTATATGATATTTAATTACCTTTCATCATTCAAATGATATAGAATTATCAATAAGTGATCATTTACCAGTCATCAGCCATCTTAATGATGAATACATATCAGTATAGATAATGTGCCTTCAGTATGGAAATCATTGTCAATGGTCATATATGCATATGATTTCCATGAGATAATGATGGGTATCTGTCAGAACTATCTGGTATACCAATTCTCTGTTATTGGTAATGCATTATTTTGATTGAGAGGGTTGGTATGCTTGATAATAATCTAGCCAGACATCTAACATTTGATCAAATTATGTCTGTATTTTACATGTGGATAATGCATC
>JBBPOT010000008.1:0-43950 GCA_038091595.1 Leccinum subatratum | reverse complement strand
CTCTTCCGGGCTTGTATCAACAACCACGTGGTTTCGTGTTCGAAGTCTCTCAGAAATGGCGTTGGACGACTCGGATCCTGCCTCCGACTGGAAACCCGCCATGCCCGTCTGGCGCACCGCACGCATACAAGTACTCTCTGGGGTTTCTTCTGAACACCAACGCGCCTGATCACACCTATGATGGCAGTCAGCCGCCGCAACAAGCGCAGCCGCGCGCGAGCGCCGTCTCTGTCTTCCCCCTTCACCCCGTCTACGAGCCCAAGCGCCAACACCCCGCCGTTACCCGCCGTCGTGCTACCGTGACAGAGGTACTCACTCTCCACCGACAGTATCGTCCTCACCACGTTGCCTTCCGTGCCGTTTTTCTGTCACGAACTCTGAGGGTCACGGTATTACTGTTACGTTCCATAAACATCGACATGACTTCTTGACCATGTCCTGTACGCAGCTCGAGCCTGGCCCGGGGGGCGTCGTGCGAGCGCTCAACGAACGGCTTCCCTGTAGATTGCGGATCGGCCCGGCGGACGACTTTTGACAGAATAGATGAATGCAGCGAAGACGACGGGGAAAACGATGGATTGTCGAGAATGATGACGAAACACATCGAGGCATTGGTCGGGACCCGCGCCGTTGTGGGTAAGAACCATGCCTCCAGATCGGGACTCGGATTGGGCACGCGCATTCCGAGTCGTGGAGTGTCTCCTGCACCCAAAGCCGTGCGGACGCGGGATCCGACTTGGAGACCGTACGAGAAGAGCCCTTGGGACATGGTGGACGATGTCGGAAACCAGGTCGACGACTTGAGCATCACAGTCGAAGACGCTTTCATGGGGTCCAGCCTGAGTCCTTTCACGAGTCGAGTCGAGCCAGGTTTAGCTTCCATCCGCGCGCACGGATCAACATGTTATCTCGCCAACTTAGAAGAGGAGGGTGAAGGGAGCAAATCGACAGAGGACAGCAAGGACAATGAAATGCGTTCACCCAAGAGACAGTGGGGGTATTACTAGGGAGTGCGACTCAGCATCGTTTGATGACGTCGCCGGATCCGACGCGATGGTAATCCCAACCATCACAAACCAAGACGGCACCACAAAGACGACAGAGAAAGGTGTGCAGACTGCTTTTCAACGCATGCGGAGCGCTCGAATCAAGGAAATTGCTCTGAAAGCGAGCGTCTTCGGTTGATGGTATGAAGAAGACCACAATGGGCGCACAATTTGGACTATTCTACGTTCCAAGACCTCTCTGCCAGACGTTAGTCATGGAACAACACGTCGTCGGTATTCAGATCGCAACCCCAGATCGATCTTGCGCAAGGTCAACAGAAGTACGCACCATTCATTGTCGACCACGTACTGCGACGGAGCGATAGGAAGAACAACTCACGACCCTCACTACACGCGACGCACGATCTCTCCACGCACGATCGCAAACCACCCGTCCATCCGCTCCGCCCACTCCCTCCATCCCCTCGCAATATTCTCCAAGCTCTCCCGATCCGTAAACCCCATCTCCACCGGTCTTGCCGCAAACACCGAACTCACCGTCCCCCACATCCTGCCCCACCACGCCCGTTCCTCCGGTGTACTAAAACACCACATACTCGCGCTCGCCTCGACTTTCCCCCGCTCGAACCCAGCCTTGAGCGCCCACCGACCAACCGCCGTCCCGCATCCGGCTCGCCCCCGCACGCGCGCATGACGAGTCAAGGACAATGCTCGGTTGGGACGATCGCTATCAGTATGTGTCTCAGACTTGGTTTTTGTGACGAAATGAACCGAGCACGCGACGCAACTCAAACGGAAGCAAGGTTGCGAAAGGGGATAATCAAGAATTGGATTCGCCGAAGTTGCCCACTCCACTGCAAGTCGCATGCCAACCACAGTAAGGATTGCGACATGACGGATCGAAGATGGGATGTGTACCAGGTAAATTCATGTCATTTCGAACGCGACCAAACGCGACCAAACTCTTCTTTAAACTTACATTCTTTCAGAATGATAAAAGCTATCTCGCTTTCGATCGCAAGAATGCCAAACTATGTCTTCAAAATCGGGCATCACGAGTTTGGGTAATGTCGACGGAAGAACAAGACGTCCACTTGCCCACTTGCCCACCTCTAGAATCTTAGGCCTCTCGTGTTACTTCCTCCATTGGTTGATCCAATTGTCTTTCGTGTTCCTCTCCTCACACAAGCTCAGATTTTTGTTCTGCGTCAAAGGCGTATCAGCCCCGATAGCTTGGCTGGCGATGGTCATCTGGGCATTCGTTCGAGTAGGTAAATCTCATCACACCGGGAATCTTTCACTATTATGGATGTATCGAGAAGCAGTTGAGCATGGTCTCGTATTGCGCCCGACGAATGTTGGTATTGACCCTGGTACCATGAATTCAATAAGAACTTTGTGGTATATCCCTGAATACATCGCCCAAAAGCAGCAAGTATCTTGTCGTGGTCCGGATAAGGATGCTCCGCGGGTGAGGCTTGCAGTCATCACGCTACTCCATATTGTTTGACTTCGCAATTTGTGGCAGCATTGCATTGGTCGGAACCACGTCTCATTATGCCCCATCAAAAGGTCCATGCTTCCATTTTGTACGCGAACACGTATGCGCTACTAGCAACACGAGGAAGAGATTTTGATATATCTATGGGGTATCGTGGAACTCCCGAAGACGCTCAGCTGGACGAACTTTTCTGGAAGACAGATCTGTTCGGCGACGTGGAAGCGGAAGAGCTGATAAGCTCGTTGAGTCGACGACAGGCTCCACCAGAATGTCTAGATATGTTGTTGTTCATGCTGCGTTTTTCTCGTTTCGATGGACATAACACTGACTATTGCCACCTCTAGAAAAGGGAAAGCAATGCGTTAGCAGCGTACCAGACTGGCATTGCAGGTGACTTCGAGGAAATCATCGACGACGATGGCTATGTACCATTCGTTAGGCTTGTTGCCATCGTGGCTTATTATGAAGCTTGTGAGCGTCCATCTCTACCTCCGATGTGCACGTCATGTATAGATTTCGGTTACAGCCTGCGAACCTTGGGTACACTCGCAGAATCCTGCGCGGCCTCGCAAGATGCCTTCAACGAGTGCATTTGATGATGCGAAAAAATGCCTCAGCGGCATTTTGGCGGAACGCAGGCATCAATATAATTCGGGAATGGTTGCTCTTTTGAGTGCCCTGACAAGACACGAGGATATGCGTCGGCACATCCTTACCACGGGTGTCTTGAAAGCTTTCGTCAAATTCGTTGATTTGATCATCACCATTACGGGCAAAGGACAGGTACTGTCTTCTGGACAGCAGGAGAACAATTTCGTGCAGGTGATGAATGGCTTGAATAGCCTCTTGCAATGTGGTGCGTTTCTGATCATGCATCTTGGGGGTTTATTGATCCGTCAGAGACTACTCGCGAGTTTATTGTCCAGAAGCTCAGGGAGAATCTCCCAAATTCAAACGTGCCAAGGCTCCGCCGGTAATACCTTTGGTGACTACATTCCTAGACCAATCGTTTTAGACCCAATTTTTTTGGTTGCTACGCTGCGCATGATGTTGACCCTGACACGAATCCAAGAAGGTAGGTATCCCCACGCTTTGCTGACGAGCCGCAAGCTTAGATCGCTTATACCATGACGAACAGCCAGGCCTTTATGCTCCATGGTGAAGCCTAGGATCCACGAACTGACGAAAAAGCGTGACAGGATGATCGGCCCTCTTGCCGTCCAAACATGGTTTGCCGTTCACGGTCCCAAAGAGCAACGTAAGTTGGCTGGTGTGTTTTTGGACTTGCCTCGTTTGAATCTTCGTTTTAGACAACCCATCTCTTCGTAACGCTCGCGTTCGAGCGAATATCGCTAGCGCCTTGGTCCGCACGAATTTCAACGTACACAGTTTGGTCAGCGAAGAAAGTGGCGACACAGATCCTGGGCTAGCTTTTGGACTCAGTAAGTGAAAATCCTTCGGACTATGTTCTTACTATAGTCACATACATTGTATCAGATGCTGAGCGACTGGATGAAGAACACAAATTTTTTTGACAAAGGCCACTCAGAAGGGGAGTCCTCGAGTGCGTACCAGCATGACGATGGCTATGCAAGAGTAAGACAAATTTGAACAACGAGTATGTACTGATCGTTCGTCAGCTCCTGTCTTACGGACGTATCTCTACGAGATCAACTTGGTTGGTATATTCGTTGATAAACTGTGACACAAGCGCAGTGCACTGCTCGCAGCATACGCTTTGGCTACTTGTTTGAAAGAACATGGTGAGTGGGATGTTGTCATTAGGGCTCCGTTACTTAAGGTCATATCAGCTGATATGAAAGAGCCTATCGAGAAAAACGCACTTCCGAAACACATTGTTAGGTTGGACTACTTCGACGAAGCTATATAGGTCAAGTTGAAGGGCTCACAATTTTTATACACTTTATGCAACACAGTAGTGCTCTATCACTGATTGTGTCAATGTGCTGTGCTGATTTACCTGAGCCAGGTGTGTTGCGTGAAGGCGTAATGAAGCACAACTTGATGGAGGTGCTAGGAAGGAAGGCAGGGAAGTACCAACTGAAGAACATCCTCTCTGGATTCCTTTACAAGGACAAGAACTAGTACGTATATGGATGAGGATAATGATTCGTCATGGCTAAAATATTCTAGCCGACCCGTCAAATATTGATGTTCAGGTGCTTGTCACAAAGAGTTTGGAATTCCTACGGAACCCTGATTGGAGGGTCCAGAAGACCGGGGTGACCATATTGACTGCATTAGCTCAGATGCGTAAGTATCGCCGCTATCATCTTGCCGAGAGCTTCTTCTGATTTTTTGTGACTGCAGCGGACGCAGCGAAGATCATCGAACCTTGCATAATGAAAATCTTCGAATTCGTTATCCCAGAGAAGTACCAGCCTATCCCTATCCAGTTTTCAGAGCCCAGTCTATCTTCCTTGTTGCTAACTTCCGCCAGCGATAGTCGAGCGCACCCACCTGCGACGACCACCGAGCTCACAGAAAGTCGATTGCTCGACGCGCTTAATATGCTACCTAGGCCAGCCTCAGGAATGATGGGACCCGCGTGCACGCTGCGTAATTTGGCTCTAAACAGAACGTATCATGTGGCCCGGGAACTGATGGGCGTCTTTGCAGAGTCACTACAACATTTTATACGTGGCACGGATCAATACCGCGATTTGAAGTGTATACATAGATACAAGAAACTCATCGCGGAGAGGGAGACAGCGCCATGACGTATCTATGCTTCCACCAAATGTATGTCTCTACTATCCCATCTTTCAGCATTCGCCACCGACTCAAGCGCACTCCTTACAGCCGATGTGACCATGATGCTGGACAAGATGATGACAGCTGTTGACGAAGAGCTATCGGAAGAGGACCTAATGTGGATCGGAGATACGCTGCCACCCGGCGTTCAACACTGGCCCAGAGCGCGTTTTCATGTTCCTGGGGTATACCGCGGCGGGGACGGCACTCCTCCCGGTGGCACTCGGCGCATCTATTGGCTTCTCGGCGCTGACGGTGGTTGCGCTGGTCGTTAGCGCGCCGATTTATCTGTCTGTCGAGGCGTTCAAATACGTGCTATGTTCCTTTTTTTGTCAGGTATGTGATATTGATGTGAACGGACGTTTAGTGTGGTAGAAGCTCTTAGCAAACAGAAAGTTTGCGACCGTGCCAGATAGCTTAGCTTTTTTATGGTCCTTGAAGTTCCTTGACAGTTATCGTATTTATTTTTCTTCTAATATCTCGGAAACTAGATTTTCTCGATGTAGTGATTCTGTACAATGGTTCTAAAGTTGCATCTCTCAGTGAATGTTCACTCAGTTGGTTAGTACTGCGGTAGGGACCCTGGCCCATCCACCAAGCCCACTACGGAATACTGACAGCGGCCTGAAGGCCGGATGGGCCAGGCCTTCTTCCTTTATGTAACATATCAGAGCGCGTGCGCACGCATCGAGGTTCGAGGTTCGAGGAGTGGCAGAACACGTCGTGTCAACCATGATGCATGATCAATCAAACTCATGACGGACTCGTTCTTGCGGGCAGTAAGTAACTCCGAGCCGTTGAACCGAAATGTTCAATGCATTTGAAACGTGTAGCACTACTAATTCGGTCGGAGTTCCGAGTTTGAGGCAAGTTTCTCGACTACCGTGACATACTTAATTTCAGTTAATAATTCGGCATAACATCCAACCGGGCGGTAGCCTAATCGAAGGCTTGATGGGCCACGACGTTGTGGGCTGGCCTGGCCTATTGGCAGAGACCGTCTTTTTAGGTTCATGAGAAGAAGTTATATTTATCGTATCCACAGAACCGTTGCCGTCAGCCTGTCATTTGCTGTGGGCAAGCGCAACTTGCAAGCTTGAACAATCATGTTAAACGTCAACTCCCGGCGCCTTCCAAGGTCTTCCTCGTGTAACTCCACACCCTAGCTGAACTCCTGTCATGGCTGCAGAAACCACCGACACCTCCACTGCCCCACTTCGTGGTGAACGTACCATGAAGTCAGCTAGCACGCAGACTGACCCGGCTGGCAAAAACCTCATCATCTGCATTGACGGTACGGCAAACCAATTCGGTCGGAGGGTAATTACCGGTTGTCTCGTCTTTCTGTCTTTCTGGGCTCACTACCGTGCAAAGAAAACCAATGTAGTTCAACTACTCGACGTTATTGATCTGAAAATGACCAGTCCGAAGCAATTTACGTATTATTCAAGTGGAATTGGCACGCGGTCAAAATCGCAAGCAGGTCACGGTCTTGGCCGTGTAATTGTTTTAGTCGCGGACACAATTGACATGGCGATTGCATGGTTTAGTACGGCCGCATGTTTTCCTACTTTTCATTTCAAAGAATTCATGTTCTGCGACAGGAGTGTGGATAAAAATATCGAAGAAACATATGGCTGGCTAGCTGGAAAATATGAAGAAGGGGATCGCATATTTCTCTTTGGTGGGACGAATTCTTCTTCGTAGTAGCTTCCACAGTTGATGGCTATGTCTTAGGGTTCTCTCGAGGTGTATATCAAGTCCGTGTACTTGCAGGGATGATACATGAGGTATGGGACTAACTGGTTGCCTTTCTTATGCTGTAAACCTGAACACATGTGCCAGGTTGGGTTGACAAGGACGCCAACGGAGAGACAGACCGCCACGTGAGTAGCCGCCTGGTGACTCGAACATGGTTGATATGGAGGTGACCAATGCCGACCATAGGGCTTACGATTAATACGAAGTAATCCAACCAGGGAAGTCAGAGGTGAGGCAGATAGCTAGGAAATTCAAGGAAACATTTTGTTGGGACAACCTCACAGTCCATTTCATCGGGGTCTGGTAAACCTTTTTCCTTTCTTTATTGGATGATGCCTAAAACTGATGTTGTCTTAGGGATACAGTCTCCTCTGTGGGACTTTCAAGAAGGATGTCTCACTGCCAATGTCTTTGCCTGCGCGTTATTTCCGACACGGTGCGCTTGCTCTGGATGAGCGGAGGGTCAAATCCATGCCGGGGTATTCTCGCGAGACGAATTTCAGCTCTGCTAATGATCCTCTCGATGTTCAACGTGTTCATAAGTCTGGCGGCAACCAGTCCAGAGATATCAAGGAGGTCTGGTTTGCTGGTTGCCATTCAGACGTGTGGGTACCCCTTGTGGAAAATCACCTTCACCTTCATCGCACTGACGCATTCTCTCAAGAGGTGGACAGCATATGTCAGGCAAGGCTTATCACGCCGGGAACATTTCACTGTTATGGATGTATCGAGAAGCAGTCGAACGTGGTCTCGTGTTGCGCCCGATGCTGGGGTCCAGAAGATATTGACTTTGGTACCAGGAATTCAATGAGTACTTGTTGGCGCATCATCGAATGCATTGCCATCAACCAACAAGTAGCCTATCATGGTCCGGGCAAGTGAGACTTGCACCCGTCACGCTACTCCATATTGTTGACTTTGCACTCTGTAGCGTACATTGGTCGGAACCACGTCTCGTCAATGCCCCATCAAAAGGTTCACGCTTCAATTTTGTACGCAAACGCGTATAAGCCAGTAGCGACACGGGGAAGAGGTTTTGATATATGTATGGTGTATGGAACTCCCGAAGATGCTCAGCTGGACAAACGTTTCTGGGAGACAGATATGTTCGGCGACATCGAAGCGCAAGAGCTGGTGAACTCTTTGAGTCGACGACGACTGGGTGCGAAAGAGTGTCTTGACAAATTGTTATTCACGCTGCGATTCTGTACGTTCCACCTCTGTACACCTTTCAATACACATGATATTTACTCCACCGCCTTTAGACGAGGGGAAGCGCCACATTAGAGACGTTCCTGACTGGCATACAAAATTTCTGAACATCGTTCACGACAGCGAGTATATGTGACATTTATTAGGCGTTGCCTACTACGAGGGTGAGTTGCCTTTTTTAGTCTCCAAGTGTTCATTATGTATGGTATTCGTTACAGCCTGCGACCTGAAGAAACCCTCGCAGGATAGGATAGATTCAAGAATACTCAATGATGCGAAGAAATGAGTCAGAGCTCTGAGAGAAGCACCCGAACCCGGGGCCACGGAGACTTTGGAGGTCAATGGTATGGATGTCACCTTTGATCTAGACTACATCATTTTCCAATTCATTCTAGATCCCCACTTTTTGATTGCTGCGCTCCGCATGATGTTGACCCTGGCTCGAGTCTCAAAAGGTAGGTATTCCCTCGCTAATATCTATGCCGACAAGCTTAGATCGGTGGTTACACAACGACAGCCCCGGAGAAATTCTCCTTTGTGGAGCCTAGGATCTGCGAACTGGCGAGGAAGCGTGGTGGGATAATCGGCCCTCTCGCTGTTGAAATATGCCACCCTCTCCACAACCACCACCTCGTCCTCCTTAAAGCCCCCACAGGTCAACGTCTGGGTCGAGCGCATCAGTCAACAAAAGGCCTCTGCTGCCCCTCAGCCTGCCCAGATGCCTCGTCAGCGCGCGACGTCCTCACCACAGCCATCCAGCGATGACTTAGACGCGATCCAGCCTCGATCACCGCTACCCGATGTGTCCACGCAGCTAGCCATCCTCAACCGCCAGGACCAGCACGATCCATTCGTCGTGCGCGTCCCGCCTCATCTCTCCCGCCAGTCATCCTTCGGAACCAATCCGGTCCCCGCCACAAATCCCATGCGGCCAAACGTCTCGCCCCAACCCGCGTCGACCACCAACAACTCTCCGCTGGTCTCCGCCCCACCCTCCAGGCAGAGTACGTGTTTGCATTTGTTTACTCTTATCCGCCTCACCGTCTGCCACGATGTAGACAGTGTCGCTTCCATTCCCCACCACGCCCATGCCCACTCCCCGTCAGGCGGCTCCATTCACCTCTCTCGCGTGCAGAGTTCTTTCTCTCAGCATTCCCGCTCCGCCTCTCAGTCACGTGTGCAGAGCAGATCAGGCAGCTCCGCCTCCAGCCCCCGTCTCCAGTTCCGTCCCCGCCCCTTGCCCCAGGACGACCCTATTCCCCCGGATTCTAGGTCGGATCACCATCTCCGGAGATCCTCGAACAAACGTTCCAGCCCTCAATTGCTCGACCCTTCATTTCCGATTGACTCCGCACATCTCCCCGCAGATCCACCCTACTATCCACGTCCCCCTGTCCCCCCTCTGCTAGACATGCCTCCCTGCTTTCCACGCAACTTCGTTCCCCATTACGCTCTCCCTCTGCAGTTCCCGTCAGCCCACGTTCCAGGTCATGCTTCTCCTTCCTACATTCCCCGTTCTGGTCAAGGCACACCTCCTTATTCCCTCTATCCGCCCTATCCTGCCTACATGTACACGCATCCCTCGTTATTCTGGCACGACATTTCCCTTCTTACCCACTCACTTCCAAAGTATCAATAATACATCGACCCTGCCTAATCCCTTCAATGCTACCGAACATCCTGTCTCACATAAAATGGAATTCGGCTCCGTGCCGCCTGCCGTTACTACAGAACCGAGTACTTCCAAAGACTCGGCCCAGGCTCAGGACACCTTGCAGCCAAGGACCTCCAAAGGCGTCGTTTTTGGCACCATCGATCTCCCAGAGTCTCAGGACAAGCCGAACGTTCCTCCTACGAACGAACAAAAACCTACCGGCGCTGTTGAGCATACAACTGAGCAGTTCTCCACTTTCTCCACCGGGGTCACTGCAGACGAGCCTGGGCCATCGCGGTTTGCGAGTCGCAAGTCGTCGGTCCGCTCTCTCTCTAAATTGGTTACCTCTCAACCTCCTACCAACGATGTTGCCAAGGATGCCCATAATGTACATTGCCCTTCACAATTCCACCGAGAAACGTAGGCTGCTTGGACTTATACTTGTAATTACTGATTGAAACCACGTTTCAGAACCCCTGTTTCTTGACAACACACGCGTTCGAGCAAATATCGCTAGCGCCTTGGTCCACACGAATTTCAAGACGGGCAGTCTGGTCGACAAACAAAAGAATGGCAGAGATCCTGAGAGTCAAGCACTACCTTTTATTCTTGGAACGAGTCAGTGAAATCCCGTAGATTATTCCTAACCACAGCTGGTCATAACATGCGTTGTCTTAGACGTCAAACAACTCGACGAACAACAGAAGAAACTCATCAAAAAGTTAATGAAGACCGTTCACAATGGGAACCTTCGCCTGCGTACCGACATGACAATGGTCCTCTTGAAGCTATGCGAGAGTGAGTCTAGTTTTGAGATAAACGAAGTTACGATCTCATCGTTCGTTAGCTGGTTTCATTCGAAATTACCTTCGCGAGATTGGCCTGGTGGACATGTTCGTTAATCAGTTGCAACGCAAGGATAGTGTACTGCTTGCTGCATATGCACTGGTTACTTGTTTGAACTACGGTGGGTGGAATGGTGTCGTTCGGGGACTACGCCGCTCAAAATGAGACTAGATAATGACATGAATGACATGAAGAAAGAAATAGAGAAAATCAAACGCCTTCCAACGTGCACAAACAAACCGTATCATACCGTGACCTCAATAGCTCTTTTCCGAGTCATTCTTTTTGAAATTGTGGCATTCGCTGGCAATGCGATCGCGCTCGTCATCTTTCTGAGCTTGGGCGTCGTCTATACCGCTGCCGAAGGCCTAGGTCTGTGACTGGCTCGCAAGCTCATTCATGCTGTAGACTCGCCATCTACTCTACGGCGTCGTGGAATCGGATATTGACATGACGACGATAAGTTTGAAGCTTTGATTATTTGTGAGAACGGGAATGAAACATATGGACCTTGAACATATGTATCTAGTCGCAGGTTGTCTCACGCTAACTAATCCATTTGCATTCATCTCTTCTTTCGATAAGAGCTCGATCTTGCAGATATCTCTTTATCGACAAGCTGCTACGGCCGCCCTTCAAACTGTCGGAATTTCTGGCTTCATTTTCTTTGTCAACGAGATACAACGGTGATAAAACTTGGGGCAATCAAAGTGGTAGGACCCGCCGTCAACACTAGTACGCGGCGAAGTTATCCATTGTTATTCCCAAGTTCGGCCGCATACTCAGAGTATGCTACAAGCGGTGACCGTCTCCGGACTCGGAGTCTGGAACGAGATCGAGTCCAGTTTTCTGCTAGATGCTCTTTGTTGTACTTACGACTTTTCTTCAGGCAGTGTATCTTGACTCAAGATCAACTAGTCTACGTAGTTTCGTTTATCCGATTCAGAGTCCGAAGTTACGTCATTCTTGAACGCGATAGCAAATTACGTAAGTAAAGTGAGTAGCTTTCAAAGAGCGTGCGCGTTCGGCTTTTACCGAACCGAACTAACATCGTGGTTTCCTGTTTCCCTCACTTTGCAGACGCCGACGTTCGAACGGTACGTGTTATCAATTTCTTTTACACAGTACACTCATGATGAACAGGGAACGATGCATTTTATGGCTGTCGAGGTGGGAAGTCAGACCTACCAGTTTGTGCCAGAAGATACTGAAGAAGCATCAATTCCTCCATTCCGTATGAATCTCCTCCATGACCTTGAGTCTCAATGGTGGACTGCTATGTGGATTCTATTCTACCACACTGACACCAACTTGAACTCACCATCGAGCTGCAGGGACGGTTGAGTGGACCAAGATGTACGCGATGTTGACCGTAATGAGAATCGACCTTTGTCAGTGTGTCAACGACTCGATATGATGGGAACTCGGACGGAGTCAGCCGCGGCCAAAGACCGTCCATGATCAATTTAAGTACCTGTCACTGCTACCGCCATACCAGATCATCATGCCGCGAGGGATTCCAAACCCGAAGAAAGATGACTTTGGCATGCGCTACACCTCGATGCATGTACCTCTAGCGTATGTTGGGTATGTTCTTTGCAAGACAGAACTGACGAACATGCTCAGGCCCAATCCCAAGCACATGGGTACAACGTATCTCAAGTCAGAATCACAAACTATCTGGGCTAGAAATGCTGCTCGGAAACAGAAAATGGCGGCTGAAGATGATACGCCTGCGCCCCCCAGACCAAAGGTAAGCATTTATTTGCGATGCAACTTTGTCAGTATTCTGTGATCAACTCTGAACAGCTAGCACAGACGCGGTTCACAAGTCGTGGTTATCCATCCGGGCTCGAGATACCTCCGAATCGGCAAGGCTTCCGACGTCACGCCTATTGCCGTCCCGAACGTCATTGCGAGAAAGTACAAGGGATCCGTTCCAGAGCCCGAGTACATAGAGAGTATCGCGCGTCCGCGTAAAGGACGTGGCATACCATCTGCGGCTTCCGATGCAGATGAGTACGCAGTTGCGCCACCGTCTGACGATCCTGTAAGCAACAATTATCCTATATCGTTTCAAACACGCTCAACCTTCCTAGTTCGAAGTTAAACTAGCTTCAATCACGGTTTCGCTTCGAGAAAGGATGCGATTGTAACAAGCTTCGTGTTACGCCGAACGCAACGAGCATCGCTTCTACATTTAATGAAAAAATCAAACCAGAAATCATTCCTGAGTATAATGATTTCTCGCGGGTTGATTGGATTCATGGGCCCTCGTCTGATGATTATTTGGTCGGGGACAAGGTACCTTCTTTGTTTTCCACCGCCACGCTTGCAGTGACCTTCTCTCGATTTAGGCCTTGCGGATATCGGACCCTTACGCATTGAATTACATCGTCCGGTGGCCAATTCATGGTCAAAACTTCAACAGCAGGGATTATCCTTCTTTTCAGATGATACTGGACGATATTGAGACCATAATCATCAATGTCCTCGAGGAGATACTAGACATCAAGCGCCGTGACATCAAGGTCGGTGGATGGTGGTGGTCGGAACCTGAACGTTATTTGATGTTCTTTGATTAGAATTACTCCGTCATGTTGGTCATCCCGGATTTCTACGACCGGGTTTACGTCCGAGAACTCGTCAATGTCCTCTTGGTGTCGTTGGGATTCAAGCAAATTTGTGTACAACAGGTCAGTCGAGATTCCTTCCACCTGCCAGGTTCCGAGAGTTAACTTGGGTTCACTCAAGGAATCGCTCGCGGCAGCATATGGAGCTGGGATAAGCAATGCATGTGTCGTTGATATAGGAGCTGTCAAAACTAGTGTCGCATGCGTTGATGAAGGCCTGGTTATTTCTGACTGCAGGTATGGCACATCTGCATCCTCGGTGGTCACTTCTCAGTGTACTCAAGGATATCACTAAACATCGGCGGAAACGACATAACGGAGTTCCTGTATGTCTTGCTTGAGAGAATAAATTTCCCCTACCGAGAAATCAATCTGGCTCGCTGGCATGATTGGTTAGTAATGGAAGATCTCAAGTCCCGTTTATGCACGTTAGCGGAGGTATGTTCATTAATTGATTTTGTCGGAAGTTTTAATAAAGACCTTACGGCAGAGCGACGTGGCCTTGAATTTATACGATTTTGTAGCGCGAAGGTACGGTCATCCGACAGAGAACTATGGTCTTCGGGCCTACGATGAGATCATCCTCGCTCCCATGGTCTGTATGCGCGATCATGCCCTGTCGTATGCTAACCCCCAACCTCAGTGTGTATTTGAGCCCCGTGTAATCGAGTTTGACCGAAAGCGCGTCGGTCTCCGACCGATGTTGAGTACCGACGTCACAGAAGAGATTGTCGAGAACCAGGCCGATCATGCTGTAAGTCGCGACACATGAGTCTCTGTGTGATATCCTTCACCATAAATTAGACCCAGGCAATGATTATCTCTACCCAACATTTACTCCCCTCCCCTTCCTCTGCAGATGGGCCTGGGGCAAAAAACCTTTCCGCTATTCCCTCGCAGGGTCTGTGACTCTTCTCACAATTTTCAAATTATTGACCAGAGAGATATAGGGAGTCCTGTCAACCCCGTCGAGAATGACGCGAAAGTTGAACAGCAAGAAGACTCGTTGCCTTCTACCGCGGACCCAATGCCCCCGCCAACGGCCGCAGAGCCAGCTGACGGTGATACACCAATGATCGTAGAGGTGGAGCGGGAAGAAAAAAACGCCTCAAGCCAACCCTCAGACGCAACCTGCACCACAAGCAGCTTCTCAGCCTGGTCCCTCCACGGGCAACTTCCTTGGTGGTCTACCCATTGATATTTGTTCGGAGGCGAGCAAGCTTCCCTTGGATGTAGCCATTTTCAACAGTGCGCGGGCGTGTGGCGGCGATGATAAAATACGCAAATATCTTCAGGCCGTCCTAGTCATCGGTGGAGGAGCACATACCCCTGGCATGGCGCATGCTCTCGAGAGCAGGTATTTTTTTTCCCGCTGTGGAATGAGGGAACGTGGTCTGATCATCATGGCCGTGGTAAAGGCTGCAAGCCATAGCCACTCCGTTGGTTCCCAACATGGCTAAAGTACAGATTATACCCCCACCTAAAGATGTGGATCCCAAGGTGGTTGCGTGGAAAGGTGCTGCTGTCCTGGGTAAAATGGATTCCGTTGGCGATCTGTGGCTTACTCAGGCTGATTGGGTATGTATCATTTTTTTCTGAGTGTGTTCACACTAAACCTAAAAGTCAACGACACAGGACATGTTGGGAATGAGAGGATTGAAAGAGCGTTGCTTCTACCTCTAGTAGGACTACCTACTGCCAGTGCCACGCATTGTTATCCATTGTTATTCCCAAGTTCGGCCGCATACTCAGAGTATGCTACAAGCGGTGACCGTCTCCGGACTCGGAGTCTGGAACGAGATTTTTCTGCTAGATGCTCTTTGTTGTACTGACGACTTTTCTTCAGGCAGTGCATCTTGACTCAAGATCAACTAGTCTACGTAGTTTCGTTTATCCGAGTCCGAAGTTAGACGGCAATCGGTATAAGGAAAGAACCCCACTTCTCCACAGTCACCCTTCGTTGTTTGTCTCCCCTGGGATCAGTACGGGAATTAAACGTGGAGGCACCATCGAGTGCTTGAGGCGTGCAAGGCGAACGTGCATGATAAACACAGTTATTTTCCCAATCAGCCATATGGTTCAGTGGCTTCTCACATCGCCTCTTTTCTTCTATTTCTAACATATGTTGAGTGGTTGGATATATAAGAGAACCTCTCCGAGTCGTCATCTAGTTCCCTACGCACTACCGCCACCATGCATTCTTTTCCAGCGTCCTTCGTGCTTTTAGCGTCGGCTGTGACAGCCGTGATGGCCGACGATGGGATACTCACTGCGTATACTGCCCCCGGCCAGTTCCCCACCTCAGCGTATTGGAACAATCCAACTGCCACATTCGCTCAGCCCCAGCCCGTGGTCTCCGATCCAGTCACGGTACGTTTCATAAACTTTGATCGATCACTTCCTATCTGATCCGATCATGGGCCACAGAACTCGATCTTTCCGGCAAATCTGACAGATCCCGCCAATTTCCCCAAGGTGCGCGGACAATGTTTCCCCTTTCTTCCATCAGGAAATTGGTGGTAGTTTGGTCTACCATTAGATAGATTTATCATGCTATCAAACAGCACAATCTATATCATTATGATGTGCACCCTGACAAACATATCTAATCAATGGGGGGGTTGTTGAGTATTGATCTGATACACCCTACAGCAAATTACCACAATGGATGGCAAATAGATTAACATGGGCTTATCTATCACCCTTGTTTCCTTGTCCATAAACACCATCCTCAGTGAGTTGCCCATAAACATATTTCTGTTTCACATTGAAAGAAGCATCACAGACAGCTGCTTCCGAGCAAAATTGCCACGTGTGCAGTTGTTGCCAAGGAACACAATGTAGACTAATATGGCCCATTCCCGCTGTTCTTACTCCGCACTGAAATTATTTTCAGAGAGGTGATTCCGAGCACAATCACCGTACGCGCGCGACTGCCAATGTTACGCAACCTGACCGATGTGGCTCATACCTGTCATTCCTACTTCATATTGAAATTATCCACACAGAGGCGCTTCCGAACACAGTCGCCGTGCATACAGAGCCGCCAATATGCGCAACGTAGATTGGTATGGCCCATACCCGTCGTTCCTATTTTACATTGACATTCTTTTTTCAGACAGGCGCTTCCGAGCACGATCACCGTACGTGCGGGGACCGCCAATGTACGCAACCTTGACCGGTATGGCTCATACCCGTCATTCCTATTTCATATTGAAAATTATTTACATAGAGGTGTTTCCGAGCACGATCACCGTGCATGCAGAGCCGCCAATATGCTCCACTTAGATCGGTATGGCCATCCCCGTCGTTCCTACTTTACACTGACATTCTTTTCAGACAGATGCTTTCGAGCACAATCACTTTATGTACAGGACCGCCAATGTATGCAACTTAGACTGGTATGGCTCATACTCGTCATTCCTATTTCATATTGAAATGATCCACGCAGAGGCGCTTCCGAACACGGTCGCCGTGCATACAGAGCCGCCAATGTGCGCAACGTAGATTGGTATGGCCAATACCCGTTGTTCCTACTCTACACTGACATTCTTTTCAGACAGGCACTTCCGAGCACGATCACCGTACGTGCGGAACCGACAATGTACCCAACCTAGACTGGTATGGCTCATACCCGTCATTCCTATTCTACACTGACATTCTCTTTCAGACAGGCGCTTCCGAGCACGATCACCGTACGTGCGGGACCGCCAATGTACCCAACCCAGACCGGTATGGCTCATACCCGTCATTCCTATTTCCCATTGGAATCCTTCACAGCCAGGTACTTCTGAGCACGATCGCCCACGCAAAGCTGCCAATGAACACATACATTGCCGAATTGCCAATGCCTATAGTGTAGCATCATATTGTAGCACCATTTGCAGGCCTTGTGGTCGAAGCTCGTACTCGCATCGTATTAAAGTGAGACATCTTGGGAGTACATTAATTACTACAGGAATGAGAAATAATAACCTATGCTACTGCCTCCTGCTCTCGCTCCCTGTTCTCTGCACGTTTTTGGCGGATACGTGCCAATGCGCTATTCTTCGACGGAAGTCGTTCAACGTCAGCATAAAGCGGAAACACTTGCCTGTTCGCTTTGATAAGTGTGATTTTAAATCTGATTGGATGACCATACCGGTTCCACCACACGAGAAGTTGGTCAACTTCTTCTTTCTCCTCGGGATCGTTTAGCAATTCCAGTATACTGTTATAGAAACGCTCGGAATCTGTGACAAGGTCAGTGCGAGAAAAAACTTGGGCGGATGTAAGTGCAAATCGAGTCTGCGATTAATGTGGTTATCAGTATGTAGCTCGAGTTATCTAATGGCTCCAACTTGCCTGGGTAGCAACATATGCAATCGAGGCCTTCGTGACCGACCGCATACCGTGGATGCGCGCGTTTCCGGACCGTGTTGCCTTTGGCTCTTGATCAACAGAGCTAGGAGAAGTAAAAACATGTTTAAATGCCTTTTCAAATGGGTGTGATCAGTCACCGCGAATCTGAACGGAGGAGAATACTAACAGAAACGAGGAGGCCACTTCGAAGTAACCCGTTCCATGGGTCTTCGGAGTCATACAAGTAATTTGCATATAGGAAGACGGGCCACTGGTCTCCGGCCACCTGTATCTGACCGCTTACAAGCTTGCTCCTTGTCCTATGAATGCGAGTTGAATTATGCCTGATCAGAGGGAGACAATAAGAAACTCACTCGATATTGCTCCAATCGAGTCCAGCAGGACATAGCAGAGCACCAGTCCGTTCATGGTTGAATCCACGTCCGGACTTGACATTCCGAGGAATGTGAGGACTTAAAGATTGACCCTTGGGAGTTATCCAGTCTACGATTGCACTCTTCATCCCCTTTGTGTCGTCTGCTCTTGCACCATTTGTACCTTTCTGGATCTAGCATACAACGGGATGTAAGTAAGGAATAAAAATTGAATTGAATGATTCGAATACCAGCTCCGCAATGGTGATTACTTCTTCTTCTGAAGATTCCATTAGTCGAGCCTCAAGTCCGGGCACCATGCGAAGGAGCTCGCGGAACACGATGTACTCTTGTCGCTCCCTAAACAGAGATTGCGAATGAAACATGATTACGAGCATGACATAGAAATTCACTTACAAAGCCGTTTGAGATTCTTGGTCGCCGCCCTCACTCATAAGTAGGAGACCATTGGTAACGAGAGTGTGGAGGTTGCAGAATGCGTGCGCGGCTCGCCCAAAGTGCCTTCCATGGTGAACGAGTGGGTCCTGAGTCGTTCTGGGAATAGTCAGTACCACCATTGACAGTATGCCGAAAACCCACTGTTTTTTCCTGGGTCCCAGCTGCAAAGCACTAGAGTGCGCGCGCTTCTGGCCAGTCGCTGCATCAGATGATGAGCTCTCCTGGGAATTATCTTGTGATGCTTGCATGAAACGTCTGACTCCACAGAGCTGAAAGTGGAGGGAAATCGACCACGGAAGAAAGGGCGGGACTCGGAATTGCACGTACCTCATTCCACGTTGATTTTATAGCCTGAGAAGACGCTCGCACTGGCACTGGCAGCTGGGTCCCAATGACGGCGTCCTGCAACGAATACGAGCACTTTTGTCGTGTTACAGTTGTCGCTTCGGTTTACAATGTTCTGTAACCAGATACTGACCTGCACGGATTCCGAGTCTGGCACTGCTCGCCGCTTCGACTTTCAATATTTTCTGCGAGTCTGCGGACAAATACTGAGTTCTGTCATGCTGTAGTTCTCGCTTAGATTTACAACGTTCTGCGATCAAATACTGACCTGCACGAATGCTGGCATTGCTTTTCGCTTCGACTTTCAATGTTTTCTGCGAGTCTGCGACAGTGCAGCCGAATACTGAGTTCTGACACTTCCGAGTCGCCGCTTCGACATTCCCGTTATTGCGACCGCTTCTAGCACTGCTCGCCATTTCATTCTCCGTTACATGGCACGATGACATGCGTACCATAGCAATGATGGAATGCGGGCCGCTCTTTTTTCTCAGATCATGATTCATCGAACCATTGGCACACAACTGCCAGGTGTGCAACGCTATGCTAAATTCGGTCCGATAAGTTCGTAAGGATGTCTGAGTCTTTCCATACATTAGCAAGGGGTGCACAGACCGTGTGGCAGTTATAAACCAACTACCGAACGTATAACCACGAGTCGTCCAACCCGAGCTATGCCGACACCCACATCATGTCAGCGGGAGAACATTGGCAAGCTGAGGTTAACCACCGTTGCGCGGCAACACGGTGATTTAACTATCGTAGCGCCTCAATTGATTACTGTCACCATTGGCGACATTCCCCGGCTGCGCGTTGGTTCAACAAAAAAAGGTAAGATATGTATCTGTGTTGATCATGATCAAACACTGACCTCAGGGATGGCGTCCCTAGACCTTTCGGTACCAGGCAGTAACAAACATGGTCGCGACGAAGAATCCGACGATGAGAATCTGCCATTGAAAGTTGCACGCGGGGACCGAGACGGTGAAGATGTTGAAGTGCAGCATGCGGAGAGCTCTTCGGCTCCTGCAGGATGTGCGGCAAGGGGTTTACAAGCCACTATCTCCGAACTTTCAGATGAAATTAGAGGATTCAAAGGGCAAGTACTGACGCTGTTGGGAGATATGGCGATGTCAGATGGCGTCTTCACCCGCAATACTGCAAAGGACTTTGTTTGCAAGCATTGTTGCGGCAGCCGTGGGCTTGGAGATGAAGGTAAACAGGAGTCAGTGGAGGAATGGTGCTACGAGTTGGATTCCCTTGAGAAGGAATCACAGATGCATTAATTCCTCATCCTCACCCAAGCCGAACTTTGTGTAATGTAATATTGACGTCAACAAATTAAACTGGCACAGATACACGGGGGTGTTATAATGATGGGCTCTAGGGAGAAAGTTGAAGCGCAGATTATGCGGTACATGGATACATACCAGGAGGTGAGGTCAGCTTTGATCATGGCCTCGAGCCGGGAACGGCAGATGGCCGAGAGACGGGAGAGATGAAAGAAGCAGGGGGGAGATAGCTTAGGAAGTCAATAGAGAGCCTGAGGGTATGGGGAGTAACGAGGTAGCCGTTCTCCACAGTACGGACCAGAAAACTGGTCGGGACCAAAGAGTTCTTGATGCCCTCCTGCGTCATGTGGAGGCCTCCGAGTCGGAGGCGGAGTATGGGTATGGGCGAACTTCAAGAGACAACTTGAACTTGAAGGATTGGCGTGGTGTAAGCTGAAAGAAGAAAACGAGTGAAGGTGACCAGTGTGCACTAGGAAACGACGGGTGCGACGAGAAGCAGGCACGATGATCGAGGGAAGAGGAAAGGACGAATTTCGGGAGGTGGTCACCGGCCGCGGTCACGATAGTGCTGGTAACAGGAAGAAGAGGGCGTGCCGCCACCTGTGAGGCTACTACTCCGACTCATCCGAACAAAACATCATTGTGTGACTCGGACAGACTTGCAAGTTCAGCAGCCTGCTTATTGGTGTTGGTATGATTTTTGCGCTATATCGTATAATGCAAGCTCACCCGAGAGACAGCAGAGCAAGAGCAGTACTATACTATGTAGTGTAGATCATGATCGGTCCATTGCCATCTCGTACTAACGCGCTCCGGACGTCCTAGAATCCTCACTTCTACCCCGTTAACATGATTATCTTCTCCCCATCTGCACCGCACTGGCTGTTCGACATCGACATCCTAGGGTGCCGTCCATCATTATCCCAGTTAACTTGACGGGAGTCCAGATCGACCTTGACTTTGTGCTCGGCCTCGGAGTAGCGCAGACTGTTCAAGGCGCGCTTGCTCTGATAGCGCGACCGTCGGATCGACATACATCATCCCAGTCCACTTATTAGCATAACACAAAATGATATCACCAGTACGCACCTGTATGCTTGAACAGACAGATATATCGGTGCGGCCCCAGCTGGCATCGCTACTGCAGGGATGCCCAGTAACGCGGGGAGAACGGTCACCATCGATCTATCGCGCGGTAACAAACCCAGGCGGTCCCAGTGTTGAATGTGAGGAGGAACGGTATCTCTGATTGTCATAAGACCATCTTCCGAAAGTAGCTCTGCGTCCATGGCTTTGATCACCTTGTCAATCATATCGATGACGTTGGCTGGAAGGAATAAAGTGCTCAGTGCCAGCGTGGAGCCTCAATACCGCTAACTTAGTGCGTCAAGGCGATGTATCTTTCTCCTGGATGAGCGTTGCAGACAGATATAAATGCTTCAAGCTACCATATTGTATCGTTTCGCATGTGACGTCCCGTATCTCTGAAATCAGTTCCAGACATTGCCTCACTGAGATCACGGGCTCAGCACTCACTATTCTGTGCCAAATGGCGCAGCGCGCACGCAGGCATCATGCACGAAGGCGGCCGGGATGGTACATTCAGCTTTAAAATGACTGAATGAGTGTTCGTAGACTCGTTGCTCATCGCAGATGATTGCATACGATCTTTGTCGAAGGGAATTGGTCGCTCACGAGTTGCTCTTGACGCAGGGATGTGGATCGGCAAATAACCCTCGGGTAGGAGCATCTCAATAATATATGAGTTTTGATGGCCACTACGCCGTACTTTAGAGTTACAAGTCATCAGACACAATTTTCGAAACAGCGAACAGCAACAGCGCATACCTTGACATCGCTAACGCAGAGAGGATCGTCACACCCGCTTTTTGAACCTTCCATCATGTGTACTGTATATGCTTCAAACTCTTCCGCACAAGTGCGTGAGTTCAAGCACCACCCCCTCGCCTAGTATTGTGCCTCAAACACGAACACCAAAGCATGTCAGATGCGAATCAAAGGTGCGGAAGATAGGTCCTCAGCACCTTTTTGATGTTGTAACCTTGACCTTTCTTCGCAGGTCGTCTGTCACAAGTGGTTCAGTGTATTGAAGGAGATGAGAATCATTGGTAACTCATTAACGTCTTGCGCAAAGTTTGCGAAGATCTGGAACCCTTCGACTTGGCCAAACAGTATCGTCAAAATAGTCCTCTTGTAGCATACCACGATGCATTTCGGAAGAAGTTCGTTGACCTTCATGGACTCCTTTGTGTTGTCTAGCGAGATTCTGAGCCCCGCGACTCCTGCTAAAACAGATATCACTCACTGTATTTCAAACAGACAATCGATGGCAAGGCATATGCAGCGGGGGAATGCGGCAGTGACGTCTGTCGGCTGCAAAACGATACCATGCAATCGCTTCTCGACGCATCCATAGCAACGAAACATTGCCGACCTGGTGAAACTGCCCGGGATGGTCTTTACCACCTCTGCACGGAATAAATCAGTACAGGGATTGCGGTATAAAGAGGCCCTTAGACATCTGAATGGTTGCCAGAAATCCAGACCTCCTTGATATCTGATCCCTTGTTTTTCTTCGTTCCGAAGGTCACCTGAGTTGTCGTTGTCGCTCTGAAGAGGGAAACGCCGTTAATCAGTAGGTGTCGCAGAATGTTCAACGTCAAGGGAAGTCACAAGACAAAAATCAACGTATTCCGATGAAGTGCATCCTCATGTCCTTCCACGAAAACGTTTCTTGAATCTCCTGGCAATCTGCTTCCCCTCGTGATTTCCTGGCCGAATGTCTCTATAGTGATTGTAGGCCTTGCCACGGCTTCATTGTAACCCCCTTTTTTCAATTCACGAAACCACGAACTCACGTCACAATTCGCTTCTCTATTCATGTCCTTATCAAACCAACCTGACCTGTTTAGACCCGTACGAGGACGGGAGCTGCTGTTGGTCCCATACCTCATGTATTATCCCTGTAAGAACCCGAACCTGATATGCGCCCGAGAGAAACCTGCAAAACGATCATCAATTAGGCGAGTTGCACGAGGGACTGGACCCACCGAGGAGGTATATTTGATCTCGACAGGAATATGGACAAGGATATCAAGGAGGTATATGGTTGGCTAGCAGGGAAGTATCAGGAAGTAAACTGTAGTTCCAAAGCAAAGATATATCCCACCCATGAACGCAATTGTTGATGACACAAAGCATCTCCGAGAGTGCTGAAATAAAGTAATTTTTCGAGGTAGAGAAGGAAGCTCTCTGGCAGTTTGTTAACTCACGTGAGACAGTAAAATGTCCCTGTCTGGAAATGCGAAGGGGATCGCTAAACCATGATATTTTCATGAATCAATGACAACCTTTGTTTCGAGTAGCTGTGGGACGCATGAGTGTCAAACAAGGATGAAAGTGATACCAAAGCCTTGCTCACTTGCTATCCGCCGGTATCGGTTAGACACTTCCTGACTGATACCGGTATGAGCACAAGCAGTATAAGTACTCAGGATAGATACTCAATATAATACCACGTAAATTTTGACACCTTGCTTCGCCTTTCGCTCCAAGACTTTATCCGGTCGATACTTGTCCTTGCCCGGTCATCGTAGCTATACCTTTTCGGTAGCCAAGTTGAAGGAATCTATCCTCCGAGTGACCAACCATACCTAGCGAGAGCATCCAGTTATGGATATATATGTGGTCTCTTTGGCCATCATGAGCGCTCTTGACAAGTCCCACATGTAGTCGCGCTTCAGACAAAGTTCAGTCAATAGACATAAAAATCATAAACAAAGAGTACCCCATCCACAAGCCACGTTTATCCGGTTCGGCGCAAAGTTGTCGAACCGCGACAAACAGACTTCTCCAACACTGTGATCCATTGCAACATTTGGCGCTAGAGATATGGAATGTTAGTTGTGAAACCAAGCTCCATACTAAGCATTTACCCCGTTCCTTGCAAACAGTTCAAGTCGCGGGTGCGAATTAACAACGAAAACGTTTGCTTTTAAACGTCTTGCGAACGTTTCTTACGCTTCCGTTGCTCACTCTCCGACTCGGACCCTGTCGCTGTAGACTCTGCTCCTGCCCATCTCGTGAAAGCTCGACGATTTTGAGGGGTGTGGAGGAATCCAGGATTGGTGGGGTGAGAGGTTGGATCCGAAGTGTCGTTGTCGTGTATGCCCACGCTGCGAGATATGTGGTAGTTGTTCTTCGTCGGCGCGATTCTTCGGAAGATATTAAAAGCCCTGGTTAGTCTGCAGTGATCGAACTCATTACCGACGCACATTCGACCGTCTCTTGAGGAACCACGAATGTGTGCCTGTGATCAACGGTATGAAACTCTTTGTCTGTAGGTTCCGGACAAAGAAGATGGAGACTTTGCCGATTGTAGCTAATCGGACGCAGGGTCTTGAAATCTGAGTCCAAAAGACATTGTCCACCCGATTGCGCAAAGGATATAAACAAGGCACCGAGCTCAAGGAAATGTTCGGCGTCGGATGGAACATCTGGTAGACGAAGGATATCAATTACCAGCCAACATTTCTGTTTTGAAGCAACGTACCACAGTACGAATAAGCTCGACGAATTTTTTTTCTGGAACTTCGCTTTGTGTTAACGCGAACTCCGCCTGGCGAATCTGGCTTCCTGTGCTCCCCCATCTTGAGGAAGTTAAGTACGGTGTGCCTTCATGTACCATCGTTAGAAAAATGATGAAATATGGGCGAAGAGAGGCGTACTAGTCCGGGGAGATTCCGGAAGCTTGTCCTTGCGGATGCAGAACGTGTTAGATATGGTGTGATGTGTGTGCAACGAGATGAAGTCCCGAAGTTGTCGATAGATGACCCATCGAGCATCTCGAGGTATGGCTTGAGAGGTCCCACTCTCGTGGTGATGATTACTGTGGCTAGCAGCGGCGAGTGTATCAGGGGCCACATCGACGAAATAGGCTGCCAGTGGGCGCTGGGTCTTGGGAAGTGATATAACAATGAAATTCAGTACATCACGAACCATGCGACAGCCGTGTCGAATTTGAATTTGTCCACTTCCTGTACACGGTCAAGAACACTGGATGAGATTTCGGACGTGTCCCAATGCCACTGGAATGATACGCATATTACTTCGGAGTGGTTGTTTCGAGATGGATTAGTGTTCTGAGAATAGTCATGAGCTGAGCGAAAGATGCCACGAATACCTCAATGATCTGACCAACCGGTTCGAATATAACCAAATTCCTCGAATTCTCCCTTTGCCCGACATTGCATCGAGCACATTTGGAGGACTGGAGGATGATAAAGAAGGAATTATCGTGACTCCGAGTCTGTGTGCACGTTCAACTTGAGGTGAAGCACTAAGGCCGAGTCGGTGGTCATAGGAAGTGTCGAGGTAGAGAATAGAGGGCAAATAGTATATGAAGTGGAGGACGGCTTTTCTCCTGCACATGCGCCAGTGAGTTCAAATGGGATCTGAGACGTCCACGAGGAATCAGTATAACATTAATGGTTTTTGCGGCAACGGCCTTAGTAAGGAAACAAAACCGATTTAGTAAATTCAACCAACTTCCCATAAGCTCGCAACGACTCCATATGAGTCTGCCACAGCTTTTCGTTACACTACCGTGACTACGACTACGATGAATTCATAGGTTCCCTTGCGGGCCACGACGGACTCGCAAGGGAGTCGATTTTGCTACTACCTCGCGTGGTCAACATCACCCGCAGACGCAACGGACAAAGCCATATTAAACCAAGTATTGAGTCCGAGCCGAGCGTCGGCACCGCCTCGCGTCGGAAGTGCTTTATCTCCTTATTTACTACTTACCAAATCAGTGATACCCCTAAAACTACTATCTAATATATTACGCTACGTTAACCGCCGGCTGTACCGAGTACGCACAGCCGCGTCGCACCGCTTTCGATACCTATAGTTACAGTAGAAACTCGGTATGGGGCATTATTCTACAATTTGATATGAACGGTGAAAGAAGCAGGTAAAACGACGACGTAAGAGAGTAACGAGCGACCTGCAAACGTCAACGGCCTATGGCTCACTGTCACTAGACCAATAGTCCCTGTCAGAAACCGCAAGAGGCATGGAACTACGGTGAATCAACATACGCAGACTCGGGCGGGGGCCATAGTATCAGGGAAAATGCCCAGTTTTTCATCTACAGTAGCTGAAGTTAAGTATATGCTGTCACTGGCGATGATGCCGTTAGTGGCATTACCTTTTTCAGTGCCGACACAAGGCCGCGATCGCGATCGCGATCGAGCGGCGACTGCGAGCCACTCGCGCGATTCTACGGAAACGGTTTCACTACCAGTAGTAGAGTTTCAAATGAGCTTACATTTCGTTCGAGAAATATTTGGGTGTGCCTCTTCAGGAATGTATAGCACCGGAATCCAGGAGCTATATTAATTGCCACTTACTAGGACCTTGTTTCCCCGCCGAAGTGACTTCTGATTTCCGACTTCAAAGTTTGACATGTTGAAGCTGTGGCGGCTAGAGAGCTGTTAAGGGATTTTCCTTTTTCGTTGGTCAGAATGGGAAAGTTAAATGACTGACCTAAATTATTCGCAATCGCTCTTGTAAATTCGACGCAGCTACCAGAGTAGCGAATGGAACGTTCGCAACCAGGCATGTACAGGAACGTGCTACGAGCGTGGTCCGCCAACGGACCAAGCAGTACTACAAGAACTGCAAGCATGCAGGATTATGGCGACTACTAGAATTAGAAAGATGTAGTATCAGCGGCAGTGAACGGGTCACGTCAGTCAAAATCATAGAGATATCGCAAAAATCACCGGAGGGACACTTATCGGTATCATTCTTCTGATACGTCCTTCGCTTCCCAGATAAAGCGTTGGCATCCATCGTCAGAAACCCACCATTGGCAGTGCGGATGAAATAGGGTCATGGAAAAAACATAGCAGAAACGTCGTTGACTTACCAAGTTCACCTCTGCGATCGACACCGGTGGCATCGTGACAAGCAGTGTCAAAGAATAGCAATCTCTTTGATGTTCAAGTCACGATGTCGTCAACTATGGAAGAGGTTGCGGCAGGTAGCAGCACATTGTTGGTAACCGGTCCCAGCTGCGAGGATTTAGGCTCTTGACTGGCGAGATAACAATGGTCACACCACATTTGTAGCAATGACAACTCTGACGCACTGGCAGCACTCTTCATAGATGAAGAAGCCTCTGCATGGACGGCGATGTGGAGTCACGAAGGAAGAGAGTGGAGCAAAGGAAATTTTGATGAGATAATGGGGCCGACGTTACCCTATCTTGCGTGTGATTCACCTGTGCACCTCAGCGAATAACTTCGATTCCACGTACGATTCGCAATTGTGGTGGTTTACATACACTTGGATATAGGTACTGAATGGCAAAGAAGTGAGCATAGTGGATCGTTGTGCATCTATCACTTTACCTCTGGGCTTACATATTAATCCACAACAAAGCATCTTCGGTTTCTATTGTAGGCCGTACGCCAGAACACCGTACACCGCGGGTATGGGACAGAGGAGTGGAAAACATCCAAGGTGTTGTTGAGAAGGTCGGGGAAGGTGAGAAGCAGCTCCGCCTGTTATCTTCCGAGTAGAAACTTGAAGTTGTGAAGTCGTGTGCATGATGGTCACGTGATTCATCCACACGACGCGGCAGATTAAGAAGATTTGGCTGCGGCAGGATGAAACGATGGCCGCTGCTTGTAAAATGCCTGTCTCACGTGGGGGTACTTGCTCAGGTAAGCCAGGAGTTGAAGACCGAGTAGAACGTCTTCGTCTTTATATGGCCCCGAGTCAATATCACGACGGTGATGCACATGGCTGGGACGCGTCCAAAAGCCATGGGACCCGGTTGAGGAGTGAGATAATCGCGAGTAGTTCCGGTGACACTGTCACGGATGGGACCACCGGGTATAGCAGCTGTGGGACCGGAAGGGGGAAGTGCGACCACCGTCGCTCGCGGTGTCGCGTCAGGGGCAGTGCGAGGGCACCTATCTAGCACAGGCTACACGCCAAGCATATTCCGAGGAGCGGTGTCATCTATGGCACCAGGAGCTCCAGGTGGTGCACCCATCGCAAAATCGTCGTTGGGTTCCAAAGATACGATGACATCCTCCACACCAACTACGCCAACACCATCACTGTGAATTCCACCTCCTTGTCCGTGATTGATAATGATGTGTGCGTCGGCATTTACTTCTAGGGCAGTTGTTTCCGGGACATCGGTTATTATTCCGACCGTGCGTCGTGGTCGCTGGGTCATTGAACGAGCCGGGGAGCACGGGGGAAAGTGGCATGTGTAGATGCGGTTGTATCGGTCAGTATCGTGGGATTGGTCCATGTCGACGTCAGCATCGCCATCATCCTCCGTCTCCGTCTCGGGGCGCGAATTGTCAGTTGATTCGTCCGGAGAGGATGGGACCTGGCGGTCAGGTTCGTTCCGAGGGGCTCATCCCACATGGGACGGACGACAATCGTGCCGCTACATTCACGACTATCCACCTGTTGCGGTGGGGGTTCTTGATGAGGGCGTCGCATTGGCTGAGGCTTGGGTGGAGACGTCAGTATCGATCTCAAGTAATGAAGGCGGCGAGCGGCGGGCATACCGTACTGTGCCCGCTGGCGCGATGTGACTGGTATGGACACTGGCTGTGACGGACCATCCACCATCACGGGAATTTCGGACGTGTTTCCATCGACAGAAACATCTACTATCGAAACGTCCTGGAAAGGGGTTATCAGTTCGCGAATGTATTCGGTAGTAAAGGACGCGATCTACCTCATCAATAGTGGCACTCGCACTCTCGATGTCGACATGCCCCTGACGAAGGAACTCGTCGGCCGCGATCTGCCTTTGCAGAGCGCGGGTCAATTCTGTGGCACCATCTCTCTGCCTTTGCTCCGCGAGCGTCTGTCGCCTTGCAAGACGTTGCTCGCGCGATTCCCTCGGCAAACCCGTAGCACTCGAGCTCGGACCGACTGAAAACCTTTTATTGGCCAACCATGCTTCGAGGATACACCGACGACATCGAGCGTTCCGGCTTGAACCACGCGGCTTCGGATCGGTTCACTTCCTCTCACGCCGATATTCACCACGCATTGGAAAGCGAGCGAGAACCGGTAGGCGGCGTGCTTGTCGAACGTCGGTAGGTTGAGGGTTGGGACCAACTTTGGAGGGCGTGTGTTGGGCGGAGAGAGGCCGTATATCACGTTTGGGTTCTCTGGCGGGGGCGGGCAGGTGCAAAAGTCGTGCAGAATACGAACAAGGCGCTCCAAACCCCCGTCCATGTTCATGATTTCGCGTATTCGTGGGGAGGTCGACGTTAAATAAGTGAGATGGTGGAGGGAGCTGAATAGCGGCAAAGGGGAGATGGTGTCGAGCGCTACCGAGCGAATTGAAATCAGGATAAAAAACAAACTGCGAACAGATGGATGTAGTTTACCTCTCTTCTGTCCTAGAGCTGGGACGAGATGCAGACGCAAGCCCTGTTCTGTGCAGGGAAAGCGAAGTTGGATTCTCGCATGGCGATGTGCGAGGCGACAGTTGCGACCAATTGAGAGGTTAGATAAAAGCTAATGTATACTAGCGATCTGAAGTACAAGTGTCAGATTCAGCGCTTTCTGATTGTAAAGATGGTGGAGGAAGACAAGAAGTGGCTCGACGCAGGAGGGCTGGGCCCGTTGTGTGCTCTTGTTTGGTCAATGTGGCACTATTACAGCAAGTATCAACTCACTCAACGTCGATGCTACTACGTGCAACACCCTCGATTTATAATGATGCTCAAAGAAAACCCAGCGGCCCGGTCGCGTACTTTGGAGGGCAGGTCAACGGTGTTCTGGTGATTGTGTGACCCCATGGCATGTTTGACTGTTTCATGTCTCAGCCGAGATCTAAGTACATAGGCCTCATCTTTCCAGCTCGGCTTGCAAATAGAATCTTGTACTGATGAAAATTAAAATTCTCAGAGACCCGCACTCATCCCGGTGGACGTTGTTCCCAATGCTTCTGATGACGCGTCTAACTGCACCCGAGTTCATGGCTTCTTTCCTTCACAATTGAGCACGCACGAGTTCATTGATCATGGTTATTGTGTAGATCTTGATACTATACTCTGACTTGGCCGCGGCAAAGGCCAGACTTTGGTGGGCAGAAACCCATGGACCTCCGAGGTTACTCAAGTCATCGTGGTCGGAGGTAATGACACAACACCTTGTCTCACGAATGCAGACTACATCAACCCGAACGTACCCGCTGTGCAAGTCTAGTTATCTAATCTGGAGCGATTTGAATCCGCGAGAGTGTGGCACCAATTACGCGGGCGATTTACACAAATCCAATGCTACACTTTCCTCTACGTTTCACCCTTTGAAACACTGCGGCGGCGTGGTAAAGCCGAGGTGAACGGACGGGTCTACGAGGCCTCAAGGCCTCCCAATCTCGCACCGATGACTAGGGGGATGCTGACTTTATTTCTTTTATTGCCTCTCAATCACTCGGTCCTCCAAATACTTCTTCCTTATATACACCGAGCCGGACCAACTTTCTATGCGATTCTTGGGGGGTTTTCGTGGCGTGCAAACATTCAAGGCGGAGCGCTGAGGACTGAGCGCTGAGCCTATGCCTAGTCAGATTGCCCATGATATTCGTTGCAGGCATATCGATGACACAGCCGCGAAAATGATTTTCGTTGCCGGTTCTCACCCGGTTGGCAGCCAACCCCATAACTTGAATTCATAAAAAGTCGAGGAAACCTCGCAAAGGGTCGGCACCTCAGTGGAACTTCAAACATGAGCGTGACGACCACCCGTACAGCACACTCATATGTAGGATCTCTTTATCTTCTTCCCTCAGACGAGGAGGAACAAAGGTACGTCGATCTCTGCCTCTGCATCGTTTAAACGCGCCGTTCATCGTTCAACTTTGGCCAGGCTCCTAGCTCAGGGTGAGAATGTCTTCCGGGCGGAAACCATTTTGCCAGTGATGCACATGATGGTGGCAACCAACTATAGACTTTGATCAGTCCCCATATTTTTATATTTTTTTGCTGTGAATGTCATTCAACCATCTGGAAAACAAAATATGAATATGACAAGTGCTGTGAAGGGCGTACGGAGCAGTAAGCGAACGGAAACGGTGTGAGCTCTTCCAGGCGGATCAGCGCCACCCGCTCTTCCAGCCCGCGCGCCACTCGCTCTTTTGCGAGCTTGTAGTAGAGCTTTCCACTCAGCGGCACGACAAGTTCCGCTTTCTCGCTGGGGGGATGCGTGTCTGGGAGCACAGACTGGAATTCAGTTCCGGGAAGCATATCCGAGAGCTTGGACGAAGCGGCCTGCGGCGAAGGAGGCACCGAGTTCTGGAAGTCTGGAGTTGCAAAGAAGACGAGAACGTACTGGCAGACGGAGACCCTTGGGGCACAGCGACATCAAGCAGTTTGCGATAGTTCCTCTTCATCTGTCGACGAAGGAGATGGAAGTATTGCGCTGGGGTGGTCGGGAAAACCACATGCATGTTGACGTTCGCCTGCGATGAGCTGTTTTTTTCACAATCAATCAGTACGATTTTGGTGCGCATATGCAGTCGCATGATATGTACCTGCAGCATCCTTTCGATGCGACTAGAAGCGTGTTCCGGTCTAGCGCCGTCTAAACCGTGAGGCAACAAGAGTACGATCCCACTTTGCTTCCACCACTTGGCTGCAATCGCAAAATGACGTTAGTGCGAAGACAGGGAAAGTTTGGTCGCTCACTTTCGGCGCTCGAGACAAACGTATCAATCATGATTTGAGCACCATTAAAGAAATCGCCGAACTAACATGCAGAGCTCGGTCAACCATCCGTATCACGAAGAACGGGAGCATGAGAATGAGCATACCTGCCAGTGAGCCTCCCAGACGGACAATCGGGCCTCTCCCATGAAGTGCCATACTCGAACTGTGGACATGCTCAGAAACCATCAACGCCATCGCGAGGGTTCTCACCCCAAGGACAGCCATCTCACTCAACGAACCTAAAGGTATCTCTTCAATCAATGGTCCATATAGCAGAGTACAAATTGCCCACTGTTAGCAAGCTCGAGTTTCCCCACCAACGGAACGATCACTCCTTCCGTGTTCTGGTCGACGACTATGGCATGACTTTATGATATCAGAATATAATCAATTTCATACCAAAAGTGACGTGGGCGTACTGGTGACTGAATGTCCCTCGACCTACATCTTGTCCAGCCATCCGAACGTCGTATCCGTCAACCATAACCATGAGCGTCCTAAGCACCAACGCCTACAAAAATCCCAGAGAGTACAAGAGCAAAGAGCGCAAGGAGCGTACTTCCCCAGTCCCCCAGTCGATGCCCTCTTCCTTGTCCAAGCTTGCCAACAGGTTCTTGACATGGCGCTGTAATCGTGGATGGATCTCCTAAAAGAATGACCACGATCATATTTTGTACAGAGCAGAGAAAGATGGATACATACGAATCCACCCGGAACCTCGACGCTTCGCCTGCTAGCCTTTTGGAGCAGGTCAGCAGATGCCCCCGTGTCGAACGTCTTTGCTTCCTCCGAACCCGGCCAGACCATAGGTACCTCCTTCCCATCGGTGACAACCGACTCCCACTGTGAATTAAAGCTGACCAAAGGAGGGGAATATGTTGCAGAGGTTGTGAGGGCGTCATTGAGCACGGCCTTGTAGGAGCATCGAATGGAGGATGCGGATTCTGGAGAGATGACACCATCGGACTATCGTCGAGCAGGACGATGCCAACACGGCCAAGGTCAATAAGAACCTGTGTTTAAGAACGCATAGTACACGTAGTCGAAGAATGAATGACACGCACGACCGATTTGTCTTCGTAGAGCTGAGACACACTAAAATTTCCTCGGATCTTCTGGTACATAACCATAATTGGCTGGGTATATATGCAGATTCGTCCAATTCATTGTGGTCCCTGAAAATCGGATTGATCGAGATGGCGGTGGTACGTCTTACCAACGACGGTATACCATCAGATATATGACGATATCTTTCCTAAAGTGATTTCGATACTTGAACGCGATCTCTTGCTCGAGAAACGTCTGCGGAAGGAACCATTAAAATCATAATTATATCCATCCTATGAGAATGCAACGATCTCAACGACACGTGGATAGTTACCTTCAGGATGATCGCCATTCACGTACAGCACAGGGCAGTTGATCGTCTTTGCTGCATACGTTCCCAAGTGACTCAACACATCCCCTGAGGTCGTTTCACCGTTGATCCGTGCTTCCGCTCCGCCTTTCACTTTGTGAAAGAGCGCAGCAGGGTCATATTCATATTCCAAGAGACCAGTGAGGTACCCATCTTGATCACGTTATCCCGCATGCCTCTCCATGCACCGAGCGTAATGTCCTTCCCCTGGATTCCTCCCTCGCTAGCCCACTTTCCCAAAGGTATGGACACCTCGGACGTGATGTCCACGAACCCGGCCGCCTTGAGCTTATCCGCGATATACACCCCACACCGCAACATCACCCCCCTTTCTCCCAAAAAAATCATTCATGAACAAGACATGCAGAGCGGTTTTCGCGCCAGACGTCCACTCGGGTCCGATCTCGTGGATGCTGCGGCGCCATTGGTCGCGGGTGTAGGCGCAGATGAGCAGAAGTTGGTTGACAAGGTTGGACTTGGAGGACTAGTAAGAGGGAAGGGAGGTGGCGGAGATGATGGAGAGGTGGACGTTGGGCGAGGTGATGGTGTAGTTGGGGAAGAGGTGGGGTTCGATGTCGATTCCATAAAGTTGGACGGATTCGGGTGCGGGCGTCGCAAAGCCATGCGCCTGTGTTTGAAAGCGGGACGTTAGTATAAGAAAATCGGAGGATGAAAGACCTTACTTGCGCCGGTACCGATGTCCAGGACCTCTTCCTGTCCTGTTAGTGATATCGGTGGAAAGATCAGACGACCGGAGAGAAGGCGGGTATATGGTTCCACGATGAGGGATTGCAAGGATAATGTGTCATGTTGGCTAACTCACGGAACGTGGGTTGGTTACAACAAACGGAGAAGTCATTCAGAACACACACCTTGTGCAGCCACCACGAACAACCCGTCAAGCGCAGGCAACATCGATTCACCACCCTCTAGACCATACCACTTCGCGTTTGGAAATTCAGCTTGCAAAAATTTACCAAACACCTCGGAGCGCGCAAGTAACTCGTGCATCCATTGTTGATACTACGGAGTAGGATGCACGACGCCAGTCGCCTCAGACTCCAGAAGGTTCGCAAACCAAAGGCGTTCCGTCTTGCTCGGCAAGTTCATATACTCATATGCGATGCGCCCTACATAGACCGCGTTGAGAAACCCGGTGATTTGGTCGAGGGTCCAACTCTTACCCTTTCCATGGGTTTCATCGGTCCAGAGAATGCCGTCAACGATGTTAGTGAGTAGAAGGGTCTGTGAGGTCGTATCGAGTGAGTTCGAGTGCTCCGACAGGTTCACGTCGGAGTAGTTGATGGACGCGGCACGGTGACCATGAGTACGCAGGGCATCCGCATAGCGCAACAGAGAGGCATTTGTCACTCGATTCGCCAGCAGGGCGGGTGTGTCTGATGGCAATTGTGAGTGTACTAGTAGAGAGATCAAAGACGTGTATGGTAATGTTGCTACTAACGCACAGGCTGGCATGGTGAACCGCGCACCCTTCGAAAATCGAACGACTCGTCATGATAACCTCGCATGAGGACGACGACCTTGCTACGGTATTTTTCGCAAGAAAATATGGTCTTCATGCTGCGCCTTTTCGCCAATGGGTTTCGTCTCTTTTGTTCTCCCCGAGCCTGAGGTTCGGCCTGTATACATAGTACCACGAAACTTGTGTGGGGCTCACTGCGGTCGGACCCACTGTGGCTACTAACATATGGATTCGCCATATTTGGACGCATCTTACCGGGGAGGCCGAGGTATACCGCCGAACCCAGTACATGCGTACATGCGTACAGTCGTGCTTCAAGATTCCTCTCTAGCGATAGGTCTTTCTATAGGGCAGCTGATAATGTCACGGATCATCGGGGATGTCTATAATTTCTAGAATGTGGAACATACCCCAAAGTGAGCACATTAGTTTTTAAGATAATGTGAGAAGACCATTGTGGACGTGTAAAGCAATTCATCATCGCCAGCGAGGATATCTTGAGCCTGGGAGACTACGCCCTGGTTCCCTCTCATTCGGAAGGGAGGCCATAATTCAAAAGCAGAGTTTGATTCTCTGGAGGCAGGCGGCACTCATGATAGGCGTACAACGCTTGTGAAAATTGACTTGTCAATGAGCCACGGTTCACTGGCAAGGGAAGAACCAAGGATGCGCGCGTATACTTTCAATCGAATGCCGTATCACTGCGCCCTCCGTGGGCAGCATCGCATCAAATGTTCTTCTTGGCGGTGGTGAATAGTACCCAAGTTGGCCTGGACTCGAGTGGGGAGCTTCAAGTTTGTCTTGACATGAGCGGTCTTACTAAGTAACTGCTATGTAAGTAACTCCGAGTCGGACGCGGACGTGGAATTTGTGAGGCCCTGGGAGGTTGTCACATCCTCGGAGGAGAAATTGGCAATTTCAGAGGAGATTGATGTATTTGAACGATCTGGCCCGAAGACTAGCAATAAGTATTAAGAAGTTGAATCTCAACCTGAGAATCCGAAGCTGCTTCAAAATATCTGAGCCGCGGCGGTCGCGCGGCCTACGATGACAATACCTCGACATTACCTGCTCGTTGCCCTGGCTATAGCAGCCTCGCACGTCATATACAGCACATTTCACCATTTTACGCTATGCTTGTCAAAACACCCCGATAATGTAAGTCGTGCAGACTCGGATATCCTGCAGCCAACTTCATCCGTCACTGCTTATCGTATAGAATATATGATATGCTCAGGGAGAGAGCAGCATCGCCGAAACCACTGGCAGGGAAACGAAAAAAGAGAAGGGAAAGAAAAATCATATTGACCCCCATAATGCAGACCTAAACGCCTAATCGTTTGGCCTGACCTTGTGCCGTTACACATGCTCTACCCTCACCATCAGAGACGAAATGGTTAGTCAATCCATGGGAGGACCGAACTTTGTCCGTTTCCATACTCAGGCTACCGTCGTCACGATGGCCTGGTCGTTACACCCAACTAAAGCGACCTTTGCCCGGAGGGAGGGATACGGCAACCGATGACCCAGGACCTCAAGTTCCAATGGCCGTGTTCGACCGCTTCGAAGCTAGGTTGTTCCGATAGGACCGTCGGCCCGGGGCCGTTGTCCTCATGTCTGGGTCTGGTTCGTGGAACGCGTGCCATTTCTCATATATGCCGTGCTTGGACTGCCAATCCTCACCTTTTATTCATGCTCGCTCTCGTTCGACTGGGTCCTATTGTCACTCCACGTTAGGGGGGGAGAGAATTACTCAGGTGACGCGATTGTATCTCTACGTTTCTCCAGAGGGGCCAGTTCAATCCCTCCGAAGTGTATTTCAAGTTCCCCTTTGGTGTTTCGGACGTGGAACTTGAACGTCTAAGCCATTTTGCAGGGTACTTCTTCCTAGAGAATGTGTTTGAACCAGTCATCTGGATCCAGAAGAATAGGTCGTAAGCTGGTTTTCAAAATCTTGATGCCTACTAGGCTTTTAACGAGGTGCTGCTGTCCGAGACCTTTGTCACGATTGAACGTTAAGAGTACTTTGAATCCGTAGCAACTACTAGCAAGCAGTGGTAATAGATGAAGAAAGAGGGACGAAGCAAAACGTACTGCCACATACTAGAAGGAAAAAAAAAATTGTTGCATGATATGTCAGGAAGCCACGAAAATGTTTGGGTCTTTCACAAGTCTTTCACTTCGAAAATGGTACACTATCTACAAATTCATAAAGCTACTACAACCCGAACTCGGATCCAGGTAACATCCATGTGCCACTAGCAGTGGCTTCGTTGCCATAATTCATGTTTGTGCTGAACTCCGAGGGTTGAGAATCTTGAGATCCACCACCGGAAAAGAAAGCGTCCGGGTATATCTGCGCCGGCTGGGTGGCACGGTTGCATGGGAAAGCTGCTCGAAACTCCTCCACGGAAGGCAAGTAGAAGTTATTCATCGTGCTAACAGCCGGGTTGGAGTCACAGTCGTGGAGCAGTCTGCTGTTGCAGATGTAAGTAGGAACATAATTTGGAGATCGTCATAGACACTCACAGTCCCCGCTGGTGAAGATCAAAGAGCAGCTGCTGGAATGTGTTCCGGACCGTTTCATCCCCGAAAGTCTGCAGTCCTTTCATTGCAGCGACGATTGCTTGTTGCCCTTTGCAATGGTAGGTTCTGGAAAAACGGATAGCTCGCCGCTTTGATGTTGACTTCGAGCTCGGCTCCATTGCGCCTGTCGCGCGGCGAACGCCATATGTCAGCTGCGTAATGTTTCAGCGACAACGTAATATGAGGGCTGCTTGGTACGTACAGCACACGCAGAAGTAGCAAGCATCTGAAGTGGAGTCGTGTTCCACAAACTAACAAGGTCCTTGTGGCGGACCACGGGTGAGCTCGAGTTGCTGTACCAAAAATCAACATGAAAATCGCAGAATATCGGATTGGCGAAGAAGCCGAATCCCTTGAGGTAAAACGAGAAAGTTACACCAATGAATTAAAATCAGCACGCAAACTTGAAACTTACATTTTGTCCGTCATTGTGGTGTAGAAAATATTCTCTCCAGTTGTCGGTATCGAGTATGCTTTCGCGGTAGCGTGTGATTTCACGGGCCCTATCCTCGATTGAGAGCAGACCATCAGGATCGACGATGTCAGGTATGCAAAACAATTGTGCGGGTTGATCAGCTGCATGTCCGAGCTTGCTGCGGAGAGTTTGTATTTGCGCTGAAAACTACGGAATAAGTTCAGTGGACCGCATGCTCGTTGAAAATAGACTGGCTCACCAATTTGAGTACATTTTCGTCCCATCGTGTTTCTAAATATTTGAGTAGTCGAATGTCAGTTCGAGTTGCTGCCCATCTAAGAATTCCACAAACCGTGCTGAGAGTGGGCACAGGCCTGACTGAAACAGTCCCGTGCGCACTCGTCGAATTTGGGTGAATCCCACCCAACTGTTCTGATGATTTCAAGCACGACAAGATCAAATGCGTGATTGAAATTATCTTTGTCACGTCCAACGAGATCCTTCTTGCGGAGCGTATCCGACGCCCGACCAGTGTCCGTAGCCTGAGTACCGTTACTCCGAAGCGAGGAGCCAGTGCAATGGCTGCGGGTCTTCGCACGGCGACGCTCAGGCTTCGAGCGTGTAGGACCAATCGAAGACTCGGCGGACTCAGGAACCTCCGCATTGTTGATCGGATCGACGGTCGTCATCGGGATGGAGGGGTAGAAGACGTTGGACGGATCATAAACCTCGATAGAACCATCAGGCAGCAGCTGGAAAACGAAGGCCAAGGGCTATGGTCAGAGGGGTGAATTGGAAAGATTCGTACTACTTACCTGACCACTGGCATGACGAAAAAAATCCGATGTTGCGCGGCCGCCGACAGCCCCAGTGCGAGCGAGGCCCTGAGCTCTGGCAACAAGAGTATCAGAGTTATAAACTGAGATATTGTCCGACATTCCGAGTCCTAGTCAGCCTGGTTGCGAAAGTTGGTTTGTCTGGGCTCCGAGTCTTCCCCATTCTACTACTAGCACTCGCCCATTTTGTAGACTCCAGCGAAGTACGGAATGTCCTGACCCGCAGCCTCATATTACCAGTGGAGATACTGATGCGATTACGTGCATGTAATTATCCGGCGATTCCCAGCAGACAAGGAGAGCTAAAAGACCAGCAGTCACGGTGTTAAAATTTTCGCGATCGTCGCGCGCAAAAGTGGATAATTACGTGCAAGCACTAGCAACGAGCCAGCCTACTCGGCAGGATTCTAGGAAACGGTCAGATTAGCAACCAATAGTAGCCGCCGCTTTCGAGGTCGCCGCTGCCGTAACTCTTCCGAGTCGATGTCACGGTGTTCCTTCCAATTCACTGATTCCGAAAAATACATCTTGGAGATAGCACATATTCCAATATGAAAATTAGTACATAAAAATTAGTCCAGCTTGGATTCGTACATGAAATTTGAAATTTGAGAAAGTTAGGTTTGGAATTTGGGAGAAAAGCGTCAACAATACTACGCGCATGAATGACTTGGAGGGCCGTCACTACATGATTCCGAGTCTGAGCTGCAGGAACTAGAGAACTCGTCGCTGGTACAACTAGCACGAGAGGGTGCATCTTGAAAGAGAAAGCTCCACTGTCCTTGCCTGCCACCATTCCCGCACGGTATCACCTCACCGCCACACAGTTCTTGACGGATCTGGCCGATCTGACGCTCCGTCAGACTAAGGGATCCCTGGCTGCCTTCCAACTCGTCGTGCACAATACTCTTCATCATATCTAGTTCCTGCATTCGGAGGCGCTGGTAACGAATTTTGGCATTGTAAACATCCCGACTTATTCGAGCGAGCTGGAGCATTTGCGTAGTCATATACTCTCGCTTTTCATTGGTTTCATCAGGGTTAAACTTGCCAAGGATAAGCTCAAAATGAGTACAGTACTAGAGGGTATTCAATTGGCTCAGAGCACTTACGGACGTCTTTAACACTTTCTGTCTCTTGGGAAGGCGAGTAATGCCCTCTCCCCTGGGTCTGGGCATGCCTGGCTCAAGAGGTCGTTTTCTCTTGAAAGAGACGGAGGTTTGTGGATTGCTAGTACAGGCTCGGTTTGGAATGGTGAACGACGAGCCTGAGTCGAGAGTTTCAGAATGGACGGGAGGCGACGACAGGCGTGCAACAGAGACACTGTGATGGGAGGTCATGATTACGAGGGGATAACAGCGATGCGGCCAGAATGCAGTCGGAATAATTCATATACATATTCTAAACACATACCACAGGCTGCCAGTCCACCTAATTCAGAACTGAGTTCGGGGCGAAACTTGGACAGCCTGTGTCGACAATCTACTAAGTCTCAGAGTTTCTCGCTTGCTTGAAGTCATTCTGTAAACCATATCAGCGTGCTCGAATTTTATTCCAGTTACTAAGCTGCTACTTACATTACTCTCCCCGCATTGAAATGATTGCAGCGCCGTTTCGGGCTTCTACAAGTATATTGTTGCTTGTTTTCACAGTTCCGAGATTTGTTAACCTGTTAGCACTACACAACTTAACATGTGCCAGTGCTCGTCTATACTTCCAGGAATCTTCGAAGTTCGAAGACAATCGCTTCACGTGTGCATGTGAGCACTGATTGGACGAAAATTTCCATAAATGAAACGAACCGTTCCCAAAATAGAACTTCTGCCCGTCTGCCCGTCTGCCCGTCTGCTCGCCTGCTCGTCTGCTCGTCTACCACTCTGCTCGTCTGCCAAATTTACCCGTCTGCCCGTCTACCCGTTCTGCCCTGTCCATTCTACTCGTCTACCCGTCTACCCATTCTACTCAGTTACTGCTCGTCTGCTCGTCTGCCAAACTTACCCGTCTGCCCGTCTACCCGTTCTGCCCTATCCATTCTACTCGTCTACCCGTCTACCCATTCTACTCAGTTACTGGCAGCGGTGATTCAATCATTGGCTCTGTTCCTTATTCGGTCCAATGCACTCCGAGTCACAGGCGATGAGCACCCGATCATCAATCCAATCCGGGCAGACTCAGATCTGGAAAGTAGCTTTGTAACGTTTGGTCGTTTTGCCGCCGATCGGTAAACCAAAGACGGTATTTAAATTCTAAGCGCCGCTCGATGCGTGCTCATTGAGCGCTTACAAGAGTCGTTGGGCACGGACTGATCAGCGCTTCAGCGCTCTGTAGCCTATGCCTCGTGTTGTTCAACTCTAATAAGTAGGCGCGCTCTGCGCCAAGTCCCCGACTCCCACGCGGCGGTCGTCATATCGATATCACACCTGTAGAGGTAAACCTGATTCAAGCACAAATCGCCTGAAGCACAAATCGCGAAGTAACTAGATATGCTGTCTACATGAGCCTGGGAAACAGGCGCTATAACAACTTCACTAATGGTTTCGTTGAGAGTTCGCGTGGAAGCAGTGCCAGTGTTGCCAGTGAGATAATAGATAATATGACCGCATCAACTTATCGCTAAGAGCATTTTTCCTCGGACCGGAGTTCCCTGTGGCCTCCGCCTTAGGGTATTGTGTAGGATAGGACTAGACTTGTCAGTTGCTACGCAATAATCACGCTTGTCCAAAAAAAAAACTTATCGATGTCCTCAACCAATCCTCAACAACTCACCAGGCTTCCGATTGATGACGAATCCATTCAATCGAGGACACTGGAAAGAAAATGCGTCTCCACGATTACGAAACAATTCGGTTAGTGCCCATTGAATCATGTTGCAAGCAACAGGTTGTCGTCCGCGTCAATCGTTACGTGTTCCGCGCCACAGTGTCCGATATCGCGGATACGTGTCCGCCTCAGTTTTTCGAGTCGTCATCGTGTGTTCATTGTCGTGCGATTCAATTCAAATCAGTAAATTCACAGCTTGCTTTTCAGTGCTTTTCAAATCAACTTAACAGCCAAAAGCACCGAAAATCACGAAAAAGCATGACCCGAAAAGCAGATACTAATCAGCCGAAAAGCCGTACACGAGGTAGTCTAACTAATTTAGGAATAATGACATTCAGTACTACGGAAGACGACAGAGGGTACTCCGGGCATGCGACGAGAAATGAGACCGTTAAAACGGGTCTTGTATGCTTGAAGTGGAGTTGGAAGACAAGGGAGGGTACTCCGGGCACGCGAAGAGAGACGAGCCCGTCAAACGGGTCATGGCGACTTGGTGAACATCGCTGGTGAACAACACCGCCGGTATTACGGATGCCAATGGGCTCTGCCAGCCCGCGCGGATTCAAATCAAAGTAACGGTACCATGGCTAGAATAGCGGTCCATCATGTTAGCACGTCATTCAGGGGCAATGTCTTGTATACGTACAAATTGGAAGGCATGTTCTTGGTGACCCAGCCCGGAGAGCGAGCTTCATAGCGATCATAGTTAGTTACGCGATTTGTGAGGGCATGAGGGTGAAAGAGCAGGACGAGGGAAAGTACGCTCACCGTGGTCGTCAGCGTTGATATGTTATCGTGTCGACGCGTCGATGCGTCGCCGTGTTGTGGTGACATGGTCTCGTGTCGTCGCGTCGTCGTGTTGTTTCGTCACAAGGCGAGGGAAGAGTGAGGGCAAAAGGGAGAGGACGAAGAGGAGAGCCATGCTCACCGTGGTCCTTGGTGTCGATGCGTCGGTGCATTGTGGTGACACGCTGTCGCGTTGACGCGTTGTCCCGCTGATTTGTGAGGGCATGAGGACGAGGGAGGTGAACGAGGAGACATGCTGCTCACCGTAGTCCGTCCACGTGTTATCGTGTTGATGCATTGCCCCGTTGTTGTGTGAGAGCGTGAGGGCGATGGGTGTCAGCGTCATCGGCGTCGACGTTCCTCCTCGTTCCATCGTGACGCGTTGACGTCCTCATCGTCGCGGTGCCGCAGTGTCACTGACATTGTGACGTCGTCGTCGTCATTGGCGGGCGCAGGACGGGCAAAGGAGAGAGGGGGGGAGAGAGATGGCGTGGTTTGGACTTAGCAAAAACAGACAAAAAGCGATTAGTAAGCGGTATTGTCAGTGCGTGAGAATTCGCACCACAACTTCAAGTTGAACTTTGTCGCGTCTAACCTTACAAACCTCCCAGCGTCCTACTGATCCATTCAAACCTACTTCATCGCGCAAGACGTCGACATGTAACACAAGCCCTCCGACGCCGCCTGTATCCCGTGCATCTCACAGATGGTAGACGATCTCATCTGCAAACACAGAGTCGTTAGCTAACATAAAACTTTTTTTGAGGTCAACAAGGACACGACGACAGCTTGATTCAACGTCGTTCATTTCGGCGTCATTTCGGCGTCATTGCTGCTCAAGAAGTGCCGCTTCAATCAAGTATGAGCAGTCTACAGAACAGAAGAACTGGGCTCAATTGTTTCATTACCCTCCCACCCACTGCCTAGCCACTCGTTTAGCGTGACAACGCAACAACCCGTCGACGACAACGGCGAGTACAACGTCCTCACTCTCCTCACCCTCTTCGCTCACTCACGCAACAACACAGCGCGACAACGTGATGACACGTTGACACGTTGCGCTCCCCTCACTCCTTCCGCAACATTCGTTGTTGCTGCCACCGTCCCCCTCACATCCTCACATCCCCTCTCTCCTCACACACCCTCCGTTGTCCTCTTCCCTCATTAGTATGACCATCCGACGCAACGACACGTCGACCTCTGGTGAGCGCTTCTCTTATTCTCATTCTCGCTCTCACCCTCGCCTTCGCCCTTGCTAGCACAATGACGAGACGCCGACACAGCGTTGTGACAACGACAGTGAGCCTGCCAGGACACGTAAACGCGACGACAATGACACGGGGGCATTGAATGCTGCTGTCGCTGTCGTTCTTGTGATTGCCCTCCCCTCCTCCTCTGCGTCTCCCCCTCCCCCTCCCCCTCCCCATCCTCATCCCAATACGCCGACACGTCGATGGCACGACGACGACGTGTGCCGTCAACCTTACCATCCCCGTCCCATGGCGAGATGACAGCGACCGGCCCTCGCCCTCTCTGTCCTTGCCCTCCCCATTCCTATGTAAATAGCTGCAAACACGTGCACCCCATCCGCTCATGATCAAGCCCCTCCCTCTCCTCGTCTACG
>JBBPOT010000007.1:0-44985 GCA_038091595.1 Leccinum subatratum | reverse complement strand
CTTCAGCGCCTCTTTGCACGCGCGCACCTTTGGCTGGTGGTCAGAGTAGCGCATCACCCCTTCCACCTTCTCCAACACATCCATAAACGGAGCGACGGACAACACAGCGCCGAGCTCCGCGCGTATTGCATTTGTGTACAGACGCAGGATCTGCGCGAGTACATCGAGCGCGGTTGGATCTGACCACTGGATCGGACAACTCTTAAACAGCAGTCCGTCGGACAAGAGCAGATCCCTGGCGTGCGCGTCCATGAACTCGCTTAGCTGGCCTAACCGGGTCTGCGTGGCGGCACGAAAGGGTAGGCGGATGCAGGACACGTACGAAGGCACTTCAAGCAGCGCCTGCGTAGTGGCCCTGAGCGGGAGAGCCTGCGACACGTCCTCCATCCAGTGTCCTGGAGGGTCGAAGACGGCACAGGCGAGAGGAGGAGCGGGAGTCGCGAGCGCTCGACAGAGAGTTGGTGTGTCTTCCTTGTGCAGCGTGGTGACGAAACCACCAGGTTGGCCGTGCAATCCATAACGTCCTGCTCGCCCGGCGATTTGCTTTATTTGTGATATCGACAACGGTCGCCTCTCTTGACCGCCAAACTTGGAGAGAGTTTCGAATACGACGCGTTTGATCTTGCTGCAAAACACAGTACGTGAGTGACGGGACCGTGTAGGTCTCTTTCAGAACGTACGTACAGGTTGAGTCCCATTCCAACTGCATCACTAGCGACGATAACGTCGTAACCGCTCTGGGGGTTGTTGAAGAGCGCAGCCTGCTCGGATCGAATCTCGGGTGGCAGTCTTCCATAGGCGACTGCACAGCGCAGACCAGTTCTCTCCTCGATCTTGCCCTTGGCCGCGAATATGCCATCACGCGAGAATACGACGAGACAGTCTCCCTTTTGGATCTGGGACAAGTCACCATCCAAAGACGACTCTTGAACCTCCAAAGGCGTGAGACGTTCATATCGGTTGACAACCGGCTCGTCCCCAGTGTCCTTGAGGATGTCTCGAATGATAGGCACCGCCGTTTCCTCGCCACAGAGATGGATCTCACGTGCAGGCAGACCCAGGACAGCGCTTGTCCATGCAGAACCACGCTCGGGATCTGCAACCATCTGTATCTCGTCCACCACTGCCACGTCCAAGGACTTGTCGAAACTGGCCATCTCCACCGTCGAGCTCATGAGCGGCGCGTTGTCCGCCACGACCCGAAACTCTTCTCCCGTGCACAGGTTGCACTGCCGAACGTACTTGGCACGGCCCTCCTTCCGAACGGTGGGCCAGGAACCGGTCTCGTTCGCAACGTCCGTGTTGGTGGTCGTGTCGGGCTCTGACCCAGGTTCAGGATCCGTCCCGACTGCGGCGGTCTGTCCTCTGTTCAGCCGCTCCCAGATCTCGTGTGCGAGGAGCCGCAGGGGGCCGGCGTAGAGGCCCGAACTCGATGCTGCGAGCGCGCTCAGCTCCGTGTGTGTCTTTCCGCTGTCCGTAGGGCCGACGTGCGTGATAAACTTGCGCTTCGTTGCTCGCGCTTTCGGGAAGAGGTCGGCGGGGAAAGATAGGTCGGCGACGCGGTGGAGGCGGGAGGTCATGTCGAGGGTGGATTGGGGGACGCGCTGGGCGCGCAGACGGCGCTGGCGTTCGGGATCAGAGGCCCGTGTAAAAAAGAGTTGGGTGCGCGCCAGTGCCGGGCGCGCACTGAAACCGGTATAGATCTAGTCTCGGGGACCGAGTGTCGCCGAAAACTATGCCCTCGCGAATGCCCGCGAGGAACGAATAGAGGAGGTCGGGTAAATGGGCACGATGAATTCCGAACCGCTCCCTGCGGCGAAGTACGTGAGGGAGATACGCCCAGTCTTTGGCGTGCGACTTGGCGAGCTGTCGAACGCCAGATACATTTGGCGGTGAAATGAGTTTCGAACTGCTGTGAGACTACTCGGAGCAGGGTGTCGAGTGGTGTGAGGGAATTTGAAGAAGCGGGTGTTCTACGAAGGCCCAGCACGGGCATCGCGCTTCTCGTGGTGGCGGTGCTGCTGCTGTTGGTGCGGTGCGGTTGCTGTCGCTGCGCGAGGTGCGCTGCCCACTGGCCGAGCTGGGTGTCTGCTCGACGGCTAACTGGCGAGTTCAGCCGGAGCGCCGTCGCCGCAGCTCAGCTGGGGTTTGTGGGCAGGAGGACTGAGGCACTTGTTCGGCAAGGCCGGCGCTGCTGGGACTGAGTTCGTTTCACAACAAAACCGCGCTGGCAGCATTATGTAATTTTTTCTTCAACCAGAAGCAGGCCAAAGCATAAAGACAAGCAGGCTGCAAATGTTGAAGGAGGTAAGCTCATTTAGCTTTGGTTAGTTTTCTAACTGGTTTCTCAATCTCTTCAGAGAAAAAGACAGCTGGAAGCAGCAAATCAGGTCTTGGAGCTAGGCAAAAAAGAGCTCAGCTTAAAAAACAAGAGGCAGCTGCTATTGCCCAAAGAATACAGTGTCAAATAAACAGATGCTTGTCATCAGGTAACTTTTTGAAGCTACCTGAATACAGTGTCCATGGGGCTGCTGTTACCAAAACTGGTTGGACTGGTAAAAGTGTTGACAAGGACGAAAAGATGGATAAGTTGATGGAGTCAGGTGAGGTATGGAGAATACTGGGTGGTTTTCAAAGAATTGCCTACAAAATGTAGGCATCTTATTCATTCATTTTAAACAATTATATCCCTCATAACTATACTAGTTCACAGCCACTGTTGATCTTTGATAAGGAGAGGCATCTGCTATGCATCAGGGCTTATCAGGCCCCATGGATTTTTGAACAAATGGAGGAATTGGATGTTTTGCTGAAACATCTTGTTGGGGACCTTGCAAAAAGAAAGCCATCCTTGTGGAATATTTTGGCTCACAACCAAAGGGGAAACCATATTCCTTTTCTATTAGGATGGCATAGGCCATATAATGAAGTAGGACATTTTTGTTGGTTTAGTGGCTATGCTAACACAAGGATAAGGCTCCAAGCAGGCCAGGAACTCACACACTAGATAGACAAAGAACTTAGGAATTTATGGGCTCACCTCTTATCCAAAGAATCAAGTATGGCCTATGCTGGTTCACTGATGAATAATACTTATAAATCTGTTTTTTTTTAGCAAGTTTGTTTCTCATGCACTCAGGCTATATTTTCCAGGCTGTGCTGCTAGATACCAATGTGCTATTGATTATTGGGAAAAAGAGGATATCAAAGCAGAGTTTGGTCTTTTTTTCAACTTCTGTGCAAACATTCCAACTACAAATGGGAGAGTTCAAACAATTCCCCATGCAGACAGAAAGAACATTGCTGGTGGAGTTTGTGCAGTGATGGCTTACAGTATCAACAGCAAGTCTTTTCTTTTCTTTTGCTATTTATTTCACTAATATTGTTTTTTAATTGAAGAGGAATTCAACTCTAGCAAGAGAGCCTGGTTGGTTATATGGGAGCTGGAAGTAATTCTGGAAATGCCAGTGGGAGTGCTTCTTCTGTATCCATCAGCTCTATTTCTTCACTTCAATGTGGATATACCAGGTATACTGTATAACAAACTACTTTAGTAGTTCATCATTCTAAAAACATTTTCAGACATAGTTGCAACAGATGGCTGCAAGCCATGTGTTGCAAACAAGAGCACTTATAAATCTTGGTGCAATGAAGCTGAGGGTAGAGGAAGCTTGGTCTGGTTTAACCAAGCCAGCATGATTCAGTCTGCTGAAGTTGGTTATCCCTCTCTAAAGGCTGCTAAAATTGCAGGGGTAGATACAGAGACCAACTTCAAGTTAGATGCAGATGTTTGCTCAAACACTGCAACTCTTTTGTCTACATTTACTAGAAAATAGCCTGTGGCACCTTTTGGTTGTTTGTCATTAAAAATAGCCTACAGAAATGGATTGTATTATAAACATGCTTACACCCCTTGCTATCCAATGACAGGGAGATGACAGGGGGGTATGAGGTGGAATATATTGGACCCCAAAGCTATGGAATGAAATATACTAGTAAAGCAAACACAAGAAACCCTCCAACCACTGGCAGAATTAGAACCTGGAACATATATCTGAGTGTCCCAAGTTATATACAACCAATATACAGTTAGACGGGTATCGAGGGCAGGTGGAGCCACCAGACATCAGGGAAAGTATGGTCAGATTCCTTATCCTGCCAGACATGCTTCAGAATGCCCAGATGTATGGTCAGTTGCTGCCTTTATTGGCTGGTCTACGACTGAAGGTTTAGACGCGTTGGACCAAATGCCATGCGGGAACACGGTATGGGTACAGAGCGTGAACATTGACCACCATGAGAGGTTAATTTGCCCGATTCTTGCTCTACAACGCCAGGTGCCTCATATGCCTTGTTTGCAGCCAACGGTGATTGAGATAGCCCAGTGCCAGTGTGCCTGCTCGTGACTCGGACGTGCTGACTATCTTTCTGCATCACCCCACCTGATGAAAGGGAGCCCGGCACTGAAGAATTCGACTTGCCGGTGACACAGTTAAATGGAGAGTTCGCTCGTCTCTCTTGTCCTTGGAAGTCGACCTCGTTGATGGAGAATTCATTGCGGGGGAGGAGGTCGGTGATGGCGAGACGTGTTTGTAGACTCGGATATCTTGGTCGTCAACACAGTCTATTATGGCTTTATGGTATTCCGTCATGGAACGGAGGGTCTGGGTGGGTGTGAGGGACCGTAGTCGGCGATGAGCTGGGCGAGGTGTGGCGGGAGGCCACGCTGCACGGAGCATGAGGAGAGCACTGGGATCGTTGTAGAGAATTTCCTGCTCTGGAGGGGACCTGTGTAAGCAAATGACGGCGCCTCATAAGGGCATAGAAACACGAGTGGAGGTGCAGATTGCAGTTGGCAGTGATCAAAAAGTCGATCGTTGCGGAATTAGTACGCCAGGCATTCGTCACTTAACGTTGGGTGAGATGGCCGCAAAACTCGAGAGAGCGATGCAAGAGAGTGGGGCTGATGCCGGGTTTGTTGATGAAGCCGAGGACGAGGGGCAGGAGGGTTGGGACTTAAAGGGCCTGGACGTATTTGGCGGCGGCGGGTCGTTGGGGGTCGTCATCGACTCGTCGATGGAGGTCGTGACGGTATGGGAAAGGGTGCAGATAGCGGGCTCTGCGGTGTCCAAATCTTCGGAATAGTCTTCGAGGACCTTTAGGATACTGGGAACGTGAAGGGTAAGATCCTTGTGTAGCCTATGCGCTGCCGCCGTGGTGGGTTACGTCAGTCAATCCCTTGAGTGCGAGGTGGCCAAGAAACACTCACCCGCTCCTCCGCCCTCCCGCTCTTCCTCCCGCTTCCTCTTTTCCTCCTCCTTCTCTTCCTCCATCTTCTTCTCCGCCACCGCCCGTTGTCTCTCCTTGCACGCAGCTAACAACGTCCTCCGGTGCACTTTATAGTCTTTCGGCTCAACCGCTTCTTGGTCGCCACAGCGCACCTCCAGGCTGTCCTCTACTCGTGCTTTTTGCAGTGTTTCAAAGGCCTCGGGGTCGGCATAGCCTTCAAGTTGCGCAAGCAGTGGGCGCTCTTCTTTGCGGTACGCCCGCTCGATGCGGTCGATCCGCAAAGCACGTTCACGTCTTTTTTCTCCTTCTCCTTTTCCAGCTGCTCGACTCCGATCTGTCCTTGCTGTGAGAGCTCTGCGCGGAAAGACGCCTCCACTTTTTCTTTGCGTACGCTCAGCTCCGAGAGGAGCTCTCTGTGTGCGATGAGTGCTTTGCGCAGAGAGAGGGCGCGGTGTTCGGTGTTGGCCGCGGAAATGAGCTCGGCGGACTGCGCGGACTGCGCGGACTGGCGTCCACTTCATCGGCGGAGAGCACTGGCGCGGGGTCGATCACGCACACAGCGTTGCGGAGCGCCTTTGCAAGGGTACTCAAGCGGGTACGCAGGAGCTCGGCCGAGGACAGCTAGACAGTAGTGTTGTCGTAGAGCGAGGGGCTGCTCGGACCGGAGATGGCGTACCTGTCAGAGTGGGCAAATGGCTCGTCGATAGAGGATATGGTCTCTTTGGCAGCTGGTCTAGACGCGGAGTTCGCCTACGTGCACAGCCCATGAAGTAGGCTTCGACTTGTTTCGAGCCAAAGTCGTCGAGGGGTTTGACGAGGTCGAGGAGGGTGCTTACAGTTGAGAAGAGGTAACGGGAGAGGGGGCGGAAGAGGAGGGGGCGGGAGCTGGCATATGGGGAGTCGCAAGCACAGGGTGAGGAGAGGATGGGCGCCGTAGATGCGCAGAGAGTGAAGGGGTTGAACAAAATCCGTAGAGGATCTTGGATTTTGCTGGGGAGAGGCTGCGGACATCTCTCGAAAGCTGGAACACATAAGTGAGGAAGTGCAACTTACACTTTTAGGAGACCGGCGTGGGTAGCCCAAGGAGGGCGGCATGCTGCCCAACTGGGGCTGCGAGTGCACTAACAAGAACCTGGCCTGCGAGATCGGATATTTCTTCGTCGGATCTACCGCCGATGGAGGGTGACGACGGCATAACAACGACCCCAGGCTGCGGCATGGTAGAGGGAGCTGCCGCTGGTAAGGAATATCTTTGCGAGCTTGTCGCAGTAATTTGCCGTCATAGCTAGACCTGAGGACGCCTTTTTGGTCTCGGACATCCTCGACAAAACGAAATGCCTCTTGGCAGAGTTCGAGCTATACGGACGCTGGGATAAGCGTGTGTCAAGGTGGTGCTGGAGGATGTGCGTGTCCGATAGCTTGATGCGGCGTGGGCCTGGTGGGCATACGTGGTACTTGGCGATGTTGGCGAGGGGACGGGCCGCGCAGCACCAGCTTTGCACCAATACACGTGAACATTGGTGCCGGACGGCGAGCGAAACGACTCAGTGCCTACTAAAATAAGTGCCGTGGCTCCACCCCCTAGCACAAGCTGGGAGCCGGAACGGGGCGTCGATGGCGAGTGGAAAGTGGTGTCACTGTGGAGCACAGTCCGCGGAACGTCATAGGAGTGCAGGAAAGAGCCGTCCCCTAGCACAGCTCGGAACGGGATAGCGTCGGAACCAGAACGGAAGCCACGCGGGTGGACACGCTGTGCAGCGCCGGTGCATAGTATAGTAGAGATCTGCCAGAACTCTTTCTTCCTCGTTTCCACCACATCCACATCCATGGCATCCACGAAAGGTCGCGTCTTAGTTGCCTACTCTGGCGGTCTCGTTGCGTTCGTCTCATCGATACTTACAAGAAGAGGCAAGTTACAACATCGTATCAAACGCAGCAAAAACCATCAAAATCGATTCACTGCGGTTCTCAGACAAAGATCTGGTTTCACTCGGTACCTTGGATCATGGCCAGTTTGGTGTCGTTCGTCCTATCGCTCGCCTTCCTGTCCTACCTACTGAACTCGAGCACTAGATTGACTTGGTCAACTGTGTTTTTGATGGACGTGTCTATGTTCGCAAGTCGATAGAAAGGGCGTTCGCGATCGGATGCCGTGAGGTAATTCAAACTATTTTTTGTTAATGCGGACGATTCAAACTTGAACAGCAATGCTCCCCCAAAATCCAGCGTGATGTCTTATTGCTTGCCAAGCGCACAACATCAGGAAATTGAAGAGAGTCTGCTCAACCTATATAAAATATGAGCATATTTGTCAGGTACATTCACACTCATAATGCTGATACACATTTAGATCATGCCAGATACTGCATGTGAGTGTTGATAATTAAGACAACTTGTTCCAAGTTTGTGACTTTTTACCTACTCTCTCACTATGATCCAATAAAGCTCATTTATTCAAATGGTTATGGACTTGATCAATTTTCACTTATTGTTTGATATGATCAATGCTAACAATGTAGTATGTCTGACCAGGCATTTCTTGCTTGTTGACCAGATCAAAATTTCATTAAATGGTATAATTGATCATACAACAACATAAATGATACATTATGTGCATCAGATCTCAATTATCATAAAGATGACAATAGTCATGAATATCTACTATGTGGCAATTTGATCTATGTCATCATGAAGACAATAGTAGACATTTCTATTAGCATAATGATGACTACAGTCATACATATCTACTTGATGTCCTTGATAACATTTTCCTATCCTAGCCATATGATCTATACCACCATGGAGACAATAATAGACATTTCTATTAGCATAATGATGACTATAGTCATATGTATCTACTTGACGTCCTTGATAACATTTTACTATTCTAGCCATATGATCTATCATATCTACTGTGTAGAAGTTTACATCATTGATCACATCCCTCTATTAGATCTATCAGATCTACATTGCCATAGGAAGAACTGTGTTCATTTTCATACTATAGATGTAGTGGTTCATAACCTTCCTCATGATATATACCATACAGTAGATCTCCACAATTACAATGATGACCATAGCCATGTATGTCTACTATGTAGCAGTTGATGTCATTGATCACATATTTCTATTGGTCCTCTCCATATTATTGGCATATCAGTCCATAACCTTTCTTATGATACATATTACACAATAGATCTTTATAATCATTACTATGACTATAGTCATGTATGTCTATCATACAGCAGTTAATACCTCAGATCATATCTTCCTACTTGAGCTATAAGATCTACACTACCACAGAGACACCTGTGGTCCTCTCCATATTATTGGCATATCAGTCCATAACCTTTCTTATGATACATATTACACAATAGATCTTTATAATCATTACTATGACTATAGTCATGTTTGTCTATCATACAGCAGTTACTGCCTTTGATATGTCTAGATCTATGACCATAGTATAGCAAAAATGAAGGCATGGTTATTGTCCATGGTTATCATTTTGATCTAGCTGAACAGTACTATTCTTCTGAGGCTTTTGATATGCTTCATAACATTTATGCAATTGATCTAATCCATGTGGCTGGTAAATATGAGAAGCTTTACATCAAGCATAAATCTGAACAGTGCTGATAATCATATTGAGAAATTAGATCACAATTTGTGTGCATAGATCTGATGATCAAGACTATATTGTAGACAACTCTGAACAATACAATACTAAGTGAGTAATTTGTTCACCTGTACCAATGTTTGCACAATTTGATATTTCATTTCATATGTACAATGATTTTATCAATCAGCATGGAATTTCTACCTGATGATTCCGATTCAATATTTCAATCAGAAATATGTTCTAGCAAAGTTCTATGAAATAAAAATTGATGTCCGTTGCAGTCTCTGAGAGACATGCTCATTGGTATCATATTCATTATGGTTATCAATTAGTCATATACTGAACCCGTCAATCTATTCATGCCTGATTCTATTATATATATATGGTAACGCAAGTATAGATCACATCACATCAGTCGTCAACGGCAACCGCCTGATCCCTCTCCCTTCTCTCTGCACGTTTCTGCCGGATACGGGCAAGCGCACTGTTTTTTGATGGCAGGCGCGAAGTTTCATTATAGAGGGGGAAAATCTGACTATTATGATATCATGAGATGAAAAATAAAACGAATGAAAATTCCCCGATCAAACAGTACAACGTAACTCACCGGTTCCACCACATCATCAAGTGATCGACCTCCTCCTTCTCCTCTGGGTCCTCGAGCAACTCGAGGATGCTATTGTAGAATCTCTCAGAATCTGTAACGAGGTCAGTGCGAGAAAAAACCTGTGCAGAAGTCAAGGCAAATCGAGCCTATTAGTACAGATGAGCCTGAGTTTGTCACGCATGTAGTATTAATTTTTGCTACTTACTTGTGTCGCGACATAAGCCAGGGAGGCTTTGGTCATGGAACGCATACCGTGGATGCGTGCATTTCCGGAACGCGTAGCCTTGGGTTCTTGATCCACGGAGCTAGGAGACGTAAATATATGCTTGAAAGCCTGTGTTGACAGTTACAGTGCGCGACAGTAGCGATTAGATGATCGGCACTTACGGATACGAGGAGGCCGCTACGAAGCAGACCATTCCAGGGATCTTCAGTATCATACATGTAGTTTGCGTACAGAAACACGGGCCATTGGTCCCCGGACACTTGCAATTCTCCATTTGCCAGTTTTGTACGCGTCCTGCAAGTCGCATTCACATCATCAGTTTTTGACGGATATGTGAAAAGACACCTACTCGACATTATTCCAATCTAGACCGGCCGGACAGAGAAGTGCTCCGGTGCGATCATGATTGAAACCTCGTCCAGATTTGACGTTACGGGGGATATGGGGGGTCAACGACTGGCCTTTTGGTGTGATCCAATCGATGATTGGCCCCTTCATGCCCTTGGTATCATCGGCCCTAGCGCCGTTGGCACCCTTCTGGATCTGGAGGTCGACAGACAGTAAGTGAGTATAATAATATATATAACGAAGGAAACGTACGAGGTCAGCAGTCGCAATAACGTCCTCCTCAGATGACTCCATGAGTCGCTGTTCCAACCCCGGCACGATACGAAGGAGCTCGCGGAAAACTGCGCACTCTTTTCTTTCGCTGCAGGCTAGGTCGGATTCGAAATCAAGAAGTTAATGAGACACTTACGCAACATTCAAAAGCTCCTCGTCGAGGTCATCAGACATGGCCTGAAGACCATTCATGATGAGTGTCTGCACGTTACAAAAGGCGTGGACAGCTCTGCCAAAATGGCGCCCACGGTGAACTAATGGATCTTGAGTAGTCCTGTAATATAATAATGTACAGATTTTTATTTAGTAGGGTATCATGGCTCAGATACAAAGAAAACTGACGGTTTTTTCCTTGGACCCAGTTGCAAGGCACTAGATGGTGATCCACGCTTCCTACTGGAAGTAGGTTGTTCGTCACTGGGTACAAGGGAGGGGGCGGACATAAAGGGAGAGGTGAGAGGTGATCGGAAGGGAAGGACCTACACAGGTAGTCACCGTCTAACCAGCCTTTTATATGCTGCAAGCCAGGAAATAGAACAAACATGACGATCAGCTTCAAATCTGAGAGTTCGAGTCCGGGTCCGGTCAGAGATAAGGTTCCGTGGCGCAACGATTATGGCGGATGAATATCATTGTTTCGGTAGTAGCTAAGCGACCCGGGCCAGTGACTGAGTTGACTGAGTGGCGGGTGAGAAAAACATAGGCGCCCTTGCCACGGTGCCGCCTGATCTGTTTTTTTCCCATCACTGAGGGACTCTCGCCGAGCGGACTCAGCAGAGCCGCTCCAACTTGAAGGTCCCTTTAATAAATTAATTCGTGTGACGCCGTGGCCACGCTCACGGTTGTCAGTGATTCGGACCTCTAAGTAGGCCTTAACTTGAAGCTTCACCGCCGATCGATTGACTTTCTTTTGTGTATTACACAGTACACTAGCCTGAGTGAATCTTGCAATTAATTCTTGCTGATAATCGGCGACTGAAGTCGAGATCAAGTAAGCTGCTATAGCTGCTAGGCGGCTTCAAGTTCAAGCCTTTGCTGTTGTTCCCATCACTTACGTCCCAAAGTACTTCCAGATCTATACCAATCGGTCGGTTTGCGGTTGGTTTGCGGTAAGTAGGGTCTTTTCGCAGGTGTGAAAAAACTACACAGCCATTGCACGTAAACTTTTGTATAATATTACGTGACGTCCAGATTGGGTGTAACCTTCGTTTTTCCCATCACTGCCAGTGACTCGTCGGTAGTACTAACACGAAATGACCTGCACAGTCAAAAGTTTCAAAGTTCAGGGACCGGTATGCTTAAAAGGATCAAGCACTCACCCGGTCAGAACTGGCAACGAAGTCTACTATGGTATATGCCTCAGATAGATCCCAACGTAGAGGTATGTAGCTCGTTATTGGCACCGTTGCTATCGCTGACCTCACCGAGTAGCCGCGGCCACTGAGTTATTGTCCACTCTGCTTCGGGAAATACAGGCTATAGAAATGCCACTAGTAGGACAGCTGGTGGGCGACATGCCAGCTAAGGCGCCGGGTTTGCTCCATGCTACTATCCGTGCTTCTCAGGCCTGTAGGATATGCCAACCTGACGTAGTAATACTCAGCAAGCGCGGCTCAAATGAGGTGACTGGGAAGGATGGTTAAGTTTTGGTGATACAGATTCCATACCACTGGGAGGATTCTCGTAACAATGACATGCATGGCTACTGATAATTTAATGTCAAGTCGACGTACGGAAACATTTCTTCCACCGAGGAACTTCGATACAAAACGCAACAAACATCTCTCATCTAAAACATAAATAAAGTACACCTTGCTGTTTAATCCCGAGATGCGAGGCTACCTTCGAGCAATGAGTGAGTATGATAATCATTGCTAAAGTCAAACGATAGATGTGACCCACGTTAAGCGCTCAATCAGCACTCTTGGTCCGAGCGTGAGAAGGTCTACCAGATTTGGTGTGGGCCTCGTGGTGCGTGCTGGCAGGACGGGGAAAATCTGAGAGAGACCTCAGAGTCGGGCCAACATTCAAATGACCAATGGTCAAAAGATACTGTGCTTGGGGAGAAGTCGTAGGTTTGATTCCAGACATCAGTTGAGTGTGAACAGCTTCAATCGTCTCCACAGGAACATGATGCACAAGCATGGTCTGAACACTCTCCAGCGATTGCTGAGCCTTCAGCAAATTCTCCATAGCAGCTTTCTTCTTCCTCAATGCCATAGACCAGAGTTCACCTTGTTGGATAGCATCTTGCTTGATAGATGAGAATTCTTCCTCCAAGTCATCAGTGTGCTAAAAGCAAGAGCTCTGTAAGCAGGCAATTGCTAATAAGTGTATAATGATTACTTCTTTCTCAAACGAGTCCTCGCTATCCGAAGAGTTTGGCGAAATATCGGTAATGGGGGATGGTGGTGATGGACATGCAGACATATGATTGATCGATTCGGCGGTAGATAAGAAATCCGCCTTGCATGGCATGTCTGGGTCTACATCCAAAGGCATAGTTGGACGAATAGTCAAATCCGCATCCAGTTGTGTTCGCCTGAATGTTCTCATGATGAATTCAAAACTCGGAGGAGAGGGCTGTGGTAGTGAGGGTGAGGGGGACCGTGGGATCTCAACGACGTCTTTCCGAGGGGTGCGGAGATCCCCGAGTCCGCGGCAGCTGTCACTGGCAGGCTGGGAAGTCGGGAAAAAGTATTAACACACTATATTGTAGTACGGCCCGGGTGGCAATAGATACGATGGAGCGCATTGCGAATGCAACTGGCAGTGTAAGAACCTGGACCTGTGAACTGAAGGAATCATGATCATTTCCACAAAGGTAATATCAGCGCCTCGTCTAGATCTCCTGCCCTTATCCTATTTCATGCCTTCAAGCTGGGAGCGTGATATGTTTCTTAGCATGTTAGTTGGTCGCATTGAATCACTGTGTTTGAGTGCAAATTTTGATGTTCGGAGCCTATTGATAGCCTGAGTATAGTGAGGCTGGTACGATCGCAATGATTGGGGTACTAGTAGTGGAGTAGTGGTTAGAAATGAAATGAACTCCGAAAATTCCAAGTCACATTTGCAAATTTGAACACCGACCGAACACTTGTTTGCTTTAGTTTGGAGCTTGTGCTTGGTAAGTATGTTGTATAATATTGAATCTGTTCTCAGTTCGTCGTAACTTTTGAGGGGCCTAAGTTACTGGATAATTTGATTGATTGTAGCTCTAATAGGCTATTGCCTGCGTGAATCTGGCGAAGAGCCTTCCGACTCGAAGGTCTCGCCAGAGTCGCCACTAAGGTGGGACGGTCACGCGTGACGCTTGGCCGGCCAGACTGTCCGAGTTCTTATAGTGTGGATTGCTGCTGTGTTTGTAGTGCCAAGTGGATGTCGCACTTCGATAGATCTGCGACGTCAGGAACATTGCCGATGCAGCTACAGCCTGCCAGTGAGTGAGTTCCGAGGTCGATGTCGGCAATGACTCGGAGCACGGCCGACGGTTTTGTTAGGCCGATCCGATGCGTCAAAGTCGAAGTCAAAGGGCTTTGGGTAACAATATCACATATGCCTGTGAGGGCGGGATGAATGAGGGCGGGAAGTGCAGTAGTAAGCTGGTACTACTACTAGTACGGGAAGGGCGCATGATGCGCGTGGAAACTTCACCAATTTCAGTGGAGCCTCAAAGTAATGACGGTAATAAGTAAATGACCTTGCCGTCGAAACACGCACGCACTGTGGCTCAGCGTTGATGGTAAGGAACATTATGAATCAAGTTACTCACGTGACAGGAACAAGAGGAAGACGATGGCAAAGAGAGCCATACCTGCTTGCTTCTGTGCAGATATTGTCAGGGGAGCGAAGAGCTTTGAGATTGCTCTAACATCGACGAACAGAAAAGCAGAATAAAACAGGTGCATACCATTACGCGGTAGTGAAACTGTTCACCTAGCAACACATAAACTAACAAGGTCAGAAAAACAGCCAGCGAGTCAACAGCGAGTGCATATCCGTGCAAAACATCAAATAATACATCTCTCCATACCCGCCACACAGACTAACGCGCACGTGAGGTTGCAGACACCGCTACGGGCGTCACCGTGACGGTCTTGGTCGGGACTAGAGCATAATTGTCGATAGCAATGCCTAGGATCAATCAGTACGTGTACCGTGCACATATGCGGTGAGAGAGCAAGGAATAAAAGACGGAAACACATACTTTGCTTTGCAGTCTTGTAGATCCAGATTAGCCGATGGCTCAACTCGAACATGTCGTTTCTGTTGCGACATGTAAATATGGCAAAGAGTACGAAAAGGAGGAAGGTGTGACGAACCTAAATGAAATAATGATGAACTGGGCATTCTTTGTTCGGTCTTTGATATAGTTGGCGACAATGGAAACGTTCCGGAAATCGAGGGCGGCGTCGATCTTCGTCCATAAAGTAGAGTGGGGTACGCTGTACAAGAACACGCCATCAAATTTATGCCTCGAGTCACAAGACAGACGACCTTGCCTTGAAAACGCGGAGCGCAAACACAAGTGTCAGAGAGTTCAATGTGATTGTCCATGTGGTTTCGATGCTTTCTCGGCTGGCGGGTCTGCTTCGAAAGATTACTGCTTCTGAGTCACACATGCCATGATCCATCTGCCACCTGCGCCCCCTCTAATTTCTCCTTCAACTCCTCTAAATGTTCACCTTTGCAAGCTGCCCATCCAGCTCCTTTATCTCCTTGTTCATCACAACTACCGCACCGGCGTTCAAGTTGCTCATGATCGCCGACGTCAACTTAGCACATTCTTTTCAGCCTTTTCTTTTGCCACTTGACACCTCTGCTTTCGTGACGAGTCGTCGTGAGTCACGGTAAGATTGATGTGCAACTTGACACCGTCCACCGTCAAAGCCTTGCTTGAGCAGCCTCGAGCGCCGAGGTGGCGTTTTCAATCTCGCCATCCAGTGCTTCGACCACGTTGTATCTTGAGCATCAGGCTTATATCATGCAAACTCGCCGCACTTCGTTCCTTTTGTGAATGCTCGCGCAGCACGAAGCGTTTGAGTTCCAGGTCGCGTCACTGCTGCACCTCGACTTCGAGAGACACGTTTTGCTTGAGGGCCACGTAGACGGGATCAGGAACGAGTTGGGCCAGCCGCTCTTCCAGAAAGTGCACTCGTAGTTTGATGTCGAAGTTTTCCTTCTTTAAATCGTCTACGTGCTAAAGTACCGAGCCGCAGGGCGCATGTTTGTCTCATGCAGAGACGGAGGGGGAGAGGGCGACGAGGGCGTAGACGAAGTCGAGGGGGAAGAGGGGAAAAGGGAGGGAAAGGGAGACATGGGTGGTCGCAGTGGCAAGTCGAGGGCGCGTGCATCCGTTTGAAACGTGATGCGCAGAAACGGCGAGAAAGAGGGTGACGAGAGCGTAAACGAGGTCAAGGAAGGAGAGGGAAAGGAGGTCGATAAGGAAGGGGGTGCGTCCGTTTGGATGCACTGCGCAGAGAGAGACGAGGAGAGGGCGACGAGTGTGGTCGAGGTCAAGGAGGAGAAGACGAGGATCGCGGTCGATGGCGTGTCATTTGGATACAGTAGATAAGAAGTTGCGTAGCGACCCCGGTGTTTGCTCCTGTTAAAGAACGCGCAGTTCAGCAGAGAAGTCAGAGATATAGTTGTGTCGTTTACCTAAGGGAGGAACCTGGAGTTGCACCGCTTGACAATCGTCCTGCGTCGAAGTGCCCGGGCTCGGTCGCCACGTCCTTGGCGGTAACCGAAGTGGAATCGTGGTAGATAGTCTTGGTTTGGGTGCGCAAAGCGCGATCCCACAGTGGAGTCAGTGTGTAAGGGAGAGGCCGTCGGGCTCGTTTGCTGCAACCGTCGACCCTCCCTCTCCGAGGGTTAGGACCGCGTTAGACCCGTTCTCGGCACGTTATGGGCATTGGAGGAGCGAAGGGGTGGGATGAGTGTGCAGTTTCGAGCCTACAAAACTTTGCTCTCGATCGCCACCCTTCCAGGGCCATCTAGGTAACTTACAACTATAGCACTCAAAGAGGTAGAACGCCGGCCAGGCAATCGTCGAAGCTCCTTTCGGGATGCACGCACGCGCTTCTTCATGTGGCACCATCCCCGCCATGCCCACGGAAGGCATTCGATAAGAAACACCGATTCTTATCTCCAATCTGGAAGTGGCATCAGCTGCATAAGTAATTATTGGTTGGCTTTCACAGGATGATGTACATACGGTATGTAGGAAATCTTGGTGACAGCCGAATTGTGGGAGGAGCTTTTGTCTTGGAGTTGTACCCTGAATGGGTGGACCTGCAGTTGACGTGTGGGGTGCCGGTGGGGCCAGGGACCTCGCCAAGTGCAGACAGGCGACTCGGGGAGCCCATGAAGGGTTAGGACTAACATGGAGACGTTAGGGGTGGAAGTTGGGCTGTAGGCTGCGAGTTTGCCGCATATGTGGGGAATGCCGGGATTGATCACTGGTATGCCCGCAAATATTGTCGAGGCCGATAATGGGCCTGTAGAGATGGGTCTTGGTCGCGTTCGCCTCCAGTGGTGACCGAGGTTTACGGGTCATGATGGTTCCGAAGACTACCCAAAACCATCTAGTAAGTAATGTGCCGACATTAACCACCGTTTGCCAGTGACGTACATCCGACTATTTCTCCTCCGTCATCTTTTTGGACAGCAAATATGATGGGGGGTACAGTCGCAGACGGCATCCAAGAGTGTCGTGGCACAGTGTGAAAGAGAAGAGTCAATGTGTCCATAAGTTCTTGCCCACAAGTCATTCAACAACTCCGAATCCAGGTTAGGAGGTGGGGGGTGGGGCGGGTTCGCGCTGCGTGTTCTTGATTCTTGTCCTTCTCCACCTAGATCCATGGTCACCAGCGCCGTGTCCCCTCCTCCGTTTGGCACCACGACCGTATAATTGCCTGCGTCGAATTGGACGTTGCGCTTGAACTTCACGAGTTCTTCGAGACCCAACCTAGCACACGCGAAAAGAAATTGAGAGGCCGGGGCCGCCGTAAGCAAACGCAACAGCAGAGGAAACAGGAACAGAAAGCCAACACGTACTGAGATACAAAACACCCTCATGCTACTCCTGAACGTCTATATCACGAACACGTCTTCCGTGATCCTCTCTTGCACTCTGGATTGCCCCTCCTCGACAAGTGCCTCTGCTCGGTCCTTAAGAACCAGACCGACATAGAAATCGACGCTGGTCTGTCTGTCCTCTGGTCCATACAATGTGATCGGTTGATCACATCCATGATCTTCTCCGCTGTCGACTTGGAGTGAAGCGAATTGTGTAGCTAAGTGTGCGAGAGTCTATATATGCATGATGTGAGCTGCAACGAAACCTTCGACCCCAGCTCTGCTTACCAACATGTCTCGAGATCGGACTCGTGTAAATGAAGCTCGCGAATCCATTAGTAATGTCCAAACGTCTCTCTGGAAATGCTCTCAGTACACAATTATTCGGAGAAAACATGCGCCTTGTCACCATGATGGGAACAAAGGTGTTGAACGCTGGCGCATATGGGTCCTGCAATGTGTTAATGAGGAACCAATGAAAAGATAAGATTTTGTACCGGCAAGAAAAAACACACACACAATGCATTTACCCAACGAATCCGAAAGCACGTCTTGGATGGACTCGAAATTTGTCTTGCGTGGGGGTAGAGAGTATATTGTCGAAACATAAAAACCGATGTCTATTCCCGTATGATTCGTTGTTAGTCCATGACGATGATCAGTCGTAAATCCGCACCTTTTTTGGAATCAGCGCCGTTCCGAACAATCTCGTAACTGGTCCATGTCGAGAGGACGTCCGCGGACGGCGTCGCGGTCAAGTTGTCCTCACGCCAGTCATGAACGAAGCCGACGGAAGAGATGATGGGTGCGACAGCGTGAGGCACCTGAGAACCTCGATCACGGGTGGGGTCATTCCTTGTGAAAGATATCAACGATTCATGGACGATCTCGAGAGTAGACTCGAGCACAAAAAGGGATTGAGATCAAGAACTACGGGGTCGCTGTGTGACAAGTAGCTCTCGTACCTGTATCAGCATCAATGAGCAGGCGTGATTCGAAATGGCAGAGTCGTCATGGAGTCTCACCAAAGATGCTCGATATAGCTGTGTGATAGAAAGTCGGCGCTGCTCCTAGACATGATCGAGGAGAGAACCTTGCCCTCCCTGCAGCCCACTGCTTGAGACGCTCTTGAAGGGCAGGACCGAGAGGGTTCTGAACGACACGGGTGGTAGCGGCAGTTCCACTGGCGGTCAGATATCGCTTGCTGCAAAGTGTCCTCAAGAGAAGGAATCATTGAGTAACTTTGGAAGGGCGTCCTGGTTTGCAAACGCACGGCCCGGGGATGTAACCGAGAACTGAACCCGAACTTGAAGGGGGAAGCTAAAAGTAAGTAAGTCACGGGTACGCCGTCCGAGCTGAGCCGCGTGGGAATAACAAGGTTGGTATCCTTTTTAGTTTAATGGATTCCTTGGGTTCGGGATCATATCACGAGGAGTTTCAGTGGAAAAAGTCGGGTAGCTTGTCAGTTTCCCATTTGAGACTCCGAGTCGCGACGCTGGCGCATCTTGTTCAAGTTACTGATCGGCGGTTAAAGAAAAGATCGTCGATGCGCTCGTGTTACACAATATTGTTAGTACACATTGTCTACATTGTTACAAGATCTCGTCAAAGTTGTCGTATCTGCTAGACAATTCCACACTGCTTCCCGCTCTCTGAGTCATTTAACTCGTAACTGAGCCTTTCGGATCGCGCATGCATGCTCGTCACAAGAAGGAAGGAACGACCACCGTATACTCCTTCCCTACATCCAAGTGACTCCATCCACACATCGGAACCAGACCCGCGTTCGAGCCCCGGCGCGCACACGTTCTTATTCTTATTCGTGTCGGTCGGTCGATCGACGTCTGAACCCATTGCTGACGATGTCGCGCGAACAGATATTACCTGAAAAACACCCGGCTCATCGCGAGCTGGCGATTCGCACTCCACGCCGGCGGGATGCCGGACGGCCTTCCGATCTGCCATGTCAAGTCGCCGTACCTCGGACCTCCCATGGTCGCGACCGATCCAGGCCCGATCAGCATCACATGGACCGCCCGCGCCATCGGCATAGACATCGGCGCCGATCTACTCACAGATGAAGAAAGACGGAAAAGACACTGGCAGGCGGACACTGTCCATGTGCGTCGGCAGAACGGATCGCTCCGGGCGCCGGGCGGAACGTATTCGTTCAGGGGTCCTGACGAGGCAGAGCATCGCTGGCGGCTGAGACCGCGGTCGTGGGGGAGCAAAATGGAGGTGCGCCAACCTTGGTTTTTTAGTATCGGAGGAGATCACATTTGCTGAGGATGGACTTGCTTTCTTGGGTTTTTCCGCCGCCGTCGTCATGGCGTGTCACAGTGCCTCGACTCCCTGGATCGGGTCGTAGCTACGTACCGCATAACGTTCTTTGCACTGTCAAAGGACGGGGAGTTGCGTATTCATCAGGTGTGAGAGTTCTGGCGAGTTCCGTTTGATGATACTTACGGAGACGTTCATGGCTGACCTCATCGTTACAACCTGCCTCGCCATGCGGATACCGGATCATTAGAAACCCAATTTACCCACACTTTGGAGCCCTTCCTCCTCCGTTCCCTCTTCTTCTTCGTCCCATATAAATGACCCGAATGGCTCAAGTAGTAGCTTACCCATGAACACTGTAGAACAGCCTAGTGTTTCGACGGTTGGAGTGCTGTTAGGTGGATGTTTCAGGAAACTGGACTCCCATAGGGGTCTTTCCGGTCGCCCGTATGCACGAACAGGCTGCGGGTGCTGTCACGGCACGCTGTTGCGCTGGAGTCCTGTTACCGTATCAAAACTCTCGATTAGATAGATAATTAAACTACTGTCGCTCACAATCAACATCATATTAGAGTCTGCATAACCACATGGTGTCCAAGTCAAAGGCACCGAAAGAAAGGATCAACTCGGCAACCAAATCTGATGCCGTGTCGTTGATTCTTTACTCTGCCGCATCCATAAGTTTCGTTGCAGAAAAGGGGGGGTCCGAGTCACTCATGTCATCAGCATTGGCAAAAACCCAGAATCGACGCTCGAAGGAGCATCCTACCTTCGTTCCTCCATCAAGGACGATGCCTCTGCATCCCTAGTTGAAGTTGGCGGGGAAGCAGTTGCGTTCGTCGATAATGATGCATGTTGAACCTGGCTGGCCATGGAACGACCACTGCCCATGGATGATGCCACACCCCTCTGGCAAAACGTTAACTGTGATGTCTTCTTGGCTGATATAGTACAAGACGATGGGTGCACCAGCTGGTCGGGAACGTAGCCTTGAATCGGGTCCAGGGGCAGGTAATAGACATTCATGAGAGCTTGTTAAAAGGATGACCTTCTGGGAACCACCGTACAGCTAGAGAAAGGGGGGTTGCTCAAGCCCAGTGCACACCTGGCTCCGCTAGTTCCCAACTGAATGGAAAGCATGGGGAACACGCATCTGACAAGAGTGTAACGGATGAACTTGTTTCTGCCTGTAGATTGAGCAGGGCGGATTTGTACAAAATTGCAAAGAATTCTCATCGTAACCCTGTCTACACGAAAGAATTTCAAATACAGACAACTTGAAACTCCACAATGCCTTTACCACACATGGCGAAACGTCATCCCTCGAAAAGTCTTCCCCAGTTCAAACAGGGTCGCAAGCTGGCCATCGTCGACGCCATCTAGGAGACGGTGTCGCATAGCCTGCACCTCCTCCGTCGTCAAAGTGAGCGTGTTGTTATCAACCTGGTCTACATCGAGGCGCCGAACGGGACCACCGTCGATCATCGTAGAGTCGGTTCGCGGAGCCAAGTCCTTCTTCACTTCTCCAGTCGAGTGGTCGGAACCCACCACGCCTCGGTCGGCCAATATCTCGGTATCTGATTCTGATTCGTCCTTGATCACCCAAAGTGGGTATTGTCTTGCGGCGCAAGCGGGTTCGCCCTCCTTGGCGTCTGGTCGTTGGGGTGAGACTGGATACACGCGGATCCGAGCACGATCCGCAAAGCTGATCTTCTTTGGCGTCTTGACTTTGTTGTTCGTGGGCTTCACGACCGACAATATCGTGTCTGCGTGTCTGGAATTCAAGTTCGTGCCGTTCGCGCCTGGGAAACGCCCACGTCCCGTGAGTGGTGGCTTGGTAAAGTCGATCGTGCGGACGTATGGTGCTTTCCGCGGTGCATCACCGGAGGCGACGGCCGAGGGTATATAGACTGATTTCGCGAGACGAGCGTCTTCAGGAAATCCTTGGTATGCTGCAGCATTAGCCTTCTCGTGCCGATCATCCTCGTTTCTGGATTCGCCATGATGCTGGATCCAGTCGAGAGTCCTCGTCGCTTGCATCGCCTGTTCGCTAGATATTCCGCCGTCTGGACTAGACGAGGGATCGAACCGAAGCTTGCGTTGCTTTCTCGGTCGTACTGGCATGCCGTATTTATCGAATCCAGAGTATACGAGGGAGCCGCTCGGGGAGTCAAAGAAGGCTTGTTCTCGATTGCGTTTTCGTGGTATGCTCGTACTAGGGGTGCTTGGGGTGTCAGAGATTTTGACTGGAGTTACGAGACTGGCACCGGGTCGCAAGTTACAACGTTGCACTTAGGTTCCCTGTCCTGCCAAAATGTGGTCTCAGAGTATAAAATTAGTACCTCGACAATGCCTACTAGGTACATACTCATTGGCGCCGCTCCGTGACTCATCGGCAATATACCAATGTAATTTCCTTCAAATCCGCTTCTGATATCCAGATACTAGGCCATACAGGATGCTCGGGATACATTGTCTTGGCGAACATGCTGACTACTCAGTCTCTAACAAGAATCACCTAGCCACAAACACTGACCTGTTGAAAACATGAGAAAAGATATCACAGCTCGTTGAAATGCGGTGTGTCTCGTGATTGCACTCGACCGCAGGAGCTGGAGACTGGAAGGTCAATATAAATGATCGCAAAAATAGACTCTGGGCGGCGACGACATACAAGCATTATAGTGTCACCCCGAGCGCGCCGACACCGAAGTTGCTTCTGGGAACGGGAAAGAAGCAGTCAAATGATGATTATACCATTATACCCATCTCAACCTCTCATCCCTGCTATCCAAGAAGTTGTTAACTACCAATTTGGGATAGGAAAAACACAACGGTTTGGAATAGTACGAAGAAAATCCGGTTCAAGACGGCCCAGAACAGTCGGCCAGGTTGGTTGGGGTCAGTGCTGTATCTACGAAGGAGGACGTCAGGAAAGCAATCATTCGATTTACTGATGGAAAGGCGCACTGTGTATACTCCAAATTTTCCGTCGTTGAACGCGGTCACATTGAAATTGCCATTCGTTCGTTGACGGCCTTGATGTCGTCGATTACGCTAGTCGCAAATACGAGCAAGAGAGTGAGGATGCTCAAATGCGCGAGCAATGTTCAGAGCAATGAATACACCTAAAAGAATAGGCCATGACGACTGCACGCTCGGATATGCGTCGAACCACTTCCAAGCTTGGAAAGGGCTTCGATGAGTGATGGGACCGTGTAGGTCTCGTTCAATAGGTGCGTACACCATCATTCCCATTGCGTTACTAGCGACGATAACGTTATAACTGCTCTGGGGGTCGTTGACAAGCGCAGCCTGCTCGGATCGAATCTCGGGTGGCAGTCTCCCATAGGCAACTGCACAGCGCAGACCAATTCTCTCCTCTATCTTGCCCTTGACCATGAATATCCCATCGCACGAGAACATGACCGGATAGTCTCCCTTTTGGATCTGGGAAAAGTCACCATCCACAGACGACTCTTCCTCCAAAGGCGTGAGACGTTCATATCGGTTGACGATCAGCTCGTCCATGTGTCCTTGAGGATGTCTCGAATGATAGGCACCGCCGTCTGCTCGCCAGGGAGATGGACATAGACCTCGCGCGCAGGCAGACCCAGAACAGCTTGTCCATGATACAAACTTCAAAGACCCTCACCCAAAAGGCTCCCATTCTTCCTGTTCACCGCCCTCCTTTTTGAACCGCATTAGCTAGTAATAAATACCTTGCAAGTTAGCATCCTGCTGCTGAGGGTATGTCGACGATCGTTGATTGTACCCTGCCGTCCGTGATATCGGGGCAGCTCTCGAGGACGACGGAAAGTCAAAGGATGGGAAGGGGAGATACGGGTGCTGGGTCGTGGACCCAGCGACACCGAGATAGTTATAAGATAGTTGGTGCGAAGTCTGGCCATTTTGTCGGTAGCTGTTGGGCGTGTGGGCAGAGGATGGAGAAGTGAGGTAGCCGTTGTTCCAGGACTCATCGGAGGTGAGTTTTGAGTTACTACCTGCGTTGAGACTAGGGGCTAGACGAGATTTCTTTTGAGGGCTAGGTTGATCGTTGAGAGGGAGCAACCGACCAGAAGAGGTATGGCGTTCCGTTGAGATGGGAAGCGAAGAAGCACTGCCTACTGGCGGCAGTTGGGTGGAGTGAAGCGGTGGCTGAGGGATAGTCATGGGCCGGTGGAGTGCGTAGTCGCGTTCATCTGCAATTTGGGGGGATGAGTGTGCGACAGAGATGGAACCATATTGGCACGAACATCGTTCAGTCCCAAATCCCCTCCTACAGAAGGGACGAGTTTGCCGTTGCTCCCATACTCTTGCTTTAACTTGGGATCCGAACGTTTTTTGTTTGGGCCTCGAAGACCAGAGTCGGGGTCGTCATCGTCTCCATCACCATCATCGCCATCGGCAGCATCGTCAATTTTGACGTTTGCATTGTTAGCAAAGTCATGAGGGGTGCGAGCGTCCTTTTCACCGTCGTACTAGCGGGGTAGATAAGACGTGCTCTCTAACGAGAAGGAATGACATACTCTGATATGACGTTGAACGATGTCGTGAATGTCACCGGAGCAATATTGGTAAAGTTTCAAATGATGACCGGCGCGTTCCTCTAGAGACACGGATATGAGATAGGCGGATGAAGACGGGAAAGGACGGACCAAATATAATGACAGCTACGTCGACCGAGCAGAGAACGCCGAGCTCGTACGCCTTTTTGAAGAGGCCATTCTTGCGCTATGAATCAATAGCAAGGGGTAGAGAGTTATAATTATAATAAGTGCCAAGCCGGGGAGGAATAAAAATAGCCGACAGCCTACCTTTAAAAAAGTGACAGAGCGATTACGCTCGTGCTATGTATTATAAGAAGACGTTAGCGATTGCGAGTCAAAGATGGAACGGAAATGTATGCGAGTAAAATTGGAGAGGAGAGGGATGGAGAGGAGATGGCGAGAATAGTCTGTTGTGCGCAATGATGGATGCAACGACATACCGTGATGGGCTGAATTTCGATCTTTCTCCTACCCATTTGTTCAGAGGGACGCGAACAGAGAGATGATGGGTGTACGCTCGGGACTGCACTTGTCGAAACTGGCTATCTCCACCTTCGAGCTCATGAGCGGTGCGTTGTCCGCCATGATCCGAAACTCCTCTTCCGTGAGCAGGTTGCACTGCCGGACATACTTGGCATGACCCTCCTTCCGAACGGTGGGCCGGGATCCGGTCTCGTTTGCAACGTCCATGTTGATGGTCGTGTCGGGCTCCGACCCGGGTTCAGGATCCATCTCGAGGGGGACGATCTGTCCTCTGTTCGGCCGCTCCCAGATATCGTGTGCGAGGAGCCGGAGGGAACCGGCGTAGAGACCCGAAGTTCAAAGCGTCTTTTTCAACAGCACGTGACTCTGGTCCGTTGAGTCGTCTTGCGGTTATGGACAATGTCGACCAAACTGAATGCGATCGTCGCAATGTCATGCCATACAAGGATTCCGACGAAGCTGAGTACCCCATCGGCCATCCAAAGTGTCGCAAGCATCATTAAGTTCGTGGCGAAAATGATGTCCCACTTGATGAACTCGTGCGCGCCGTCTGAGAGGGAAACCGTTGCCGGATTGATCACGTTCGCAATATTGATCGGTACGAAGAGCATTCGCAGGGCTTCCGTGTCAGGGAAGAGAGGTCAAACCTAGGCAATGTGGAGAAGTGCAGAGAAGACACAGGTGAGCGTGAGGGCGGCCGCCGGCCATGACGGTAGGGTGACCGAGTGGATATTGGATAAGGATGGGAGGAGTCTGTATGCAAGAGTAGCGAGGGCGACGAGGAAGAGAAAGCCTTGCGAGATAGAGGTTAGCAGTGGGTCGATAGAATGGAGCATGAAGGCCATAGGGAGGACGTAGCCGATGGGGAATCCAAAGAGAAGGGATGCAGCGTTGGCTGGGCTGATTTTTGAGGGTAAGTTTGGGGTATGACTGTGTGAGATAGAGGCGGCGCCAGTCACGACGAAGAGGAGGGAGTAGATGATGGTGCCCAGCTGGAAGAGGACGCCGACGGGGTTGGGCGCGCCGAGGACGAGAGGGCGGCGGTCGCGAGCGGCTTCGATCAAGGGGATTAGCGTGATAATACCGATGGCGGGAAAAAGGACGGCAAGGAGGGGATAGTGGGCTTTATTCATGAAGGCGTGCAAGAAGACAACCATGGTGCAGAGGATTTCCGTGGACTGGAGGTTGTTGGTGTTGGTGTATTACGGTGCGGGGCGAGGTCGGGGTGGCATACGGCAGAGAGATGGCTTTGGAGTTGAGAGGCACCGTAAACAGTAGTACCTGACAACTTTGCTACAATGTTAACACCGCAAGTGTTCGGGAATATTATCATTTTTGGCCAGTCACTTCGCTCATAACTAGCTCAGAAAGTGGGATATTACATCCTTGTCTAGAGAGGTGAATACAACCGAGTTCGTCTCTCGATATCCAAAAAACCGACAACGCAGGACTATTGGACGTCGACTATCCACACGCTATCCATCAACTCCTCCAACGGTGTCTCTGCCCGGATCTGAACATTGATAAAACTGTCCGTTGCGACACGTTTATACAGCACACGTCCCTCCGAAGCAAGCAACGGCGCACCGAACGGCTGCTTCAGTCGAACGACCAGTCGTAATGCACGCATGGCTAGATCAAACTGAGGAGCCCCACCGAAGAAATCCCTGTCTAGAAGGGGACTGATCCAGGGATGGATGAGCATCAAGCCGAGCATTCCGATCAAATCATCGTCGGTCTTGATGCGTATGTCACCGAGGACGGGCGTAGTGGCATGATAAACATGAACAACCGAGTCCGACCCAGGTTTCGCTGTGATAGCGGAAGGGATGTCAGGGAGAAAACAAGTCCAGGAAGGTGGAGTCGACCAGTGATGATCGAAAGAGGGGGAAGGTCGTGCAGCCGCTGGTACAACTGGATGGCGAGCAAGGGGCCGGGCAAGGATGATTGCAAGGCCATGATCATCCTGTCCATCTCGGCGGTCTCGATCGGCTGCGGAACATGAGGGGGCTCGATGTGGTCGTAGACAGTGAGGTCGACAGGGAGGTAACTGTTGGCACTGCTACTCGAGTTCCCAGCCCGAGTCCAGGAGAGAAGTGTGACGTTATCCGACTGGGTCAAGATGTACTCCAGAAGACGACGGACTGCTCGCATGCCCTCGCCATATATGACCGGGAGTGAGACATCAAAGATACCGAACAGACAATAAGCGATATCTTCTACCCGTGTAGTCTCGCGACTCGAAGCCAAGTACAACTTCTCGCGCACCCTGGTCAGCCCTGGCTGAAGCGTTGCGAGGGCCTGGGTAGCAAAATTGGTTGCCTGTTCCATCTCGGAGAGGATTCCTTGTGATTGAACATGTCGAGATCAAGGTATGGCTTTCAATCTTCCGTATAAAATTGTACGACCTTCGACGCAACATACCCTTGGTATGTCCATCCACGAGTGTTCCAAATGCTTTTCCACAGAAGGCCCTTTCTTTGCGATTTGGAGTGAACACCGAGGAGATGGACGATCGTGAGCGCCGCACGACAATACCACTGAAACATGGCAACAACAGATTCTTGTTGAACTCCCTTGTCACTCTGGTTGACACAGCACGTATCACTCCATGCCCACCGGAAGCGCTGAGACTGCACGAGCTTGCAAAAGTCGATGAGTTTGTTGTTCGCGGGGGATGCAGGGAGTCATAGAGATTAAAGTATTCTCGACCATTCGAAACGATGGCTCGTGTGGCTGCCACCTGTGTGAGAACATCACATATTCATAGAACTTCTCCACCTCCTGCTCGATCCGTACAGTCGAGTCGATCGGGGGTAATCATGGACGACCGCAACCGATTGAACATGGAGCACTCCTCGAAGCTTCCTGTTGCATTGTCTTATCATAGAGACGACCAGTGGTGGTGTCGATGAGAACATGGGGAATGACACGGGTGGTCTTTTCGGATCAGTGGAGTCGTGTCGAGATAACCACGCCGCATGTCTATTGCCACGAAATCAGCTCGTCTGGGCAACATGGATAAGAATAACTTACCCTGAGCTTGTGGGTCAGGTGATTTCTCCATCCTCGACATCATCGTCTCGAATGCTTCAAATGCCTCCTTGTAACGCCCTAGGCTGCATGATACGGCATGTTTCCTTTTGTACCCTCGTAGTTCGATGGGTCGCGTTCAGTCATCTGATCGTGCAGTCAGCGTCGTCAACTCGGATTGCCGCGCGGATCGATACTATACCTGGGTGGCATTTATGAGTTCATCCTCCAACAATCCTACTCGCGCCTTGCAGCATTTCAGTATGATGGCGCTGATATTCGTTGGGTGAAGTGAGAGTGCCACGATTCGAGTAGGATCCGATGGCCGCATCGCATCGTGCATCTTTGCATCCGTTGCTGCATCACCCTCTTTTTTTCAGTTTTTCGCTACAACGTTGTCGAAATTCTGGAGAGATCTTCAGATGAGTCTCCGAGTGGAAAATGGGATTACTCACCGAGTCCCTGCTGCCCTCGCTCGTCGAGAGTGCTTGTCTCCTCTAATACCTCACTTTTCATCGTTCGGAAACATTCGACCGCCTCAATAAGGCGATCGTCACCTTCGAGAAAATTACATACCGCCAGATATACACGAAACACGGGAAGCTTGAACTGAATGAAACGATAATTATCATGTAATTCTCAAAGACCAGATCAACCATACCTTTTTTACGGTACCCAATGCCTCACTCGCTGAGCGACGAATGAGCACTATTCTCCATCCCGTCAGCACGCCTTCGGGAGGCGAGGGAGCGAGCAACAAGACGGTGGAGTAAGCTGAAAGAGCTTCGTCATGTTTCTTGGAAGTTGATGCCTCGTCTCCGATCTCCTACAGCCTTGAAACACATCGGTGGGTGGATTCTAAGGATAGGAATTGAATATACTATTGTAGAACAAGACATACAAGCTCACCTTTCAGCCAATTGATGACTGGTTCGTTATGCCACAGATCCTCAGTCATCGCGTTCGCAAGATGCTGTGCAGCATCATATATGCGACCGTTGGCGTACAACGTTTCGCACTCATGCTTCTTGTCGTATTACATGAAGTGAACATTTGCATGTTGTGAATTTGTTACCGAGTTCTTGGATGGTAAGCTCGAGGTCGTTTATTTTTGGGGCAACGAACTCTGAAAACGTGTCAGCTAACCGTCAGTCGAGATGGTTCAAAACACACCTGAGCTCTTTTTGGGTCGATCGCCGTCAGCGCGTAGTGCCCTGATGATGTGGGTCAATCGATCGACCGAACCTTGAGATGCTAGTACAAGCACGCTCAGGAGTTCCTCTCCCGATTCATCGAGATGAGTGATTTTGCGATCTAATAAACTATAAACGAAGTAGGTTTGAAGGCTGAGAGAACGCACTTGAGGATTCATTTTGTGCACGACTTGATGATCTCATTGAGGCCTGTCTTTTCCTTGTTGGATGTAGCAAGCCGCTTACGTAGTTCTTGAACAGTTTTCTCGAGAGTTGCTATATCGTCCTCTGACGGAAATGAATATCAGCGCAGCAGAGTCATATAGCTAATGAGCATACTTTGGCGGCAGTCCCGTGAGCGTGGGGACCGGACCGTGTCTTCGAGGCGCCCCCCTCATCCGCAGTCTTCTGCTCGATCTTCTACCGCTCCAAAAGCGTGAATTCATCCTTGGGGATCGTGAAACGAGGATTGTTCCAACTTCCGGCTCGTCTTGTTGCTGCTGACGTCGAAACCTCAATTTCCTCGATGTACGTCATTCTACGAACATCATAGTTAGTCAGAGGTAAACACAAATATGCGCTAGGCACAGGTAAAGGGAGCACAGAATAGATACAAAATAAAAGAAACTCACATATGCTTGTCGACGTCTGTTGCTTGATATTGTTCGTCCGAACGGCATGACGAGCCTCAGCGATCGTGTCCGCGCGTCCACATCCGCATCTTTTTCAGCCTCGCCAGCCTTGTCGCCCGAACCTGCACCCTTTCTCACTGACAACTTCCTCCGTGAGGCTCCTCCGAGTCAGTGATCCACCGCCGCCTCTTCTTCGCATCCCCGTTCGTACGTCGATACCCTGCCACGCCTTGCCCAACCGTCTCAGCTCGAGGATATTCCGTCGGAGAAGTAAGTCTCGGGTTGTGACTTGTGGTCGGCCTCATCAGAAAACGATTATATAAGCAGTTCTATTGTCGTACAACTTAACGATACTCCGAGTCAGTCCTCTTTTCTTTTTCATTGTACTTCAGTACCTCCTCGCCTCTATTCTCCCTAGCAGCGGCCGTCGCCCGCTGCAACTCTTCTGGAGTCAGATACGCAATCGCAGTCACTCCAATTCCAGGCGAAGCATGTTGCGACAACATCGACTCCGGCGCACGCAACCCTCCACGTCTCAAACGTGGCACCTGCGAACCATCGGTCGTTACGAATGAGGTGGTGGAAAGTACTAATCATCCTTGTTCGTCGCCGGTCGTGGCGTCGGTATGATTTCGAATCGACGTGCCTGTCCAAACGGGAAAAACTGTCTGGCTTGGGCAGTCGACGAATGTAGACCGATCGCAGGCTGCCTGTCATTCTGGTCGTGTGTTGTGGTCTTTATCTTGGGCAAGTTAGTGCATCGAATTGTGCCGTGAAACTGTGAACTCGCTAAAGTCATCCTGTTCCACCCAGGCCGACAGATCGAGGGTTGTCTCGACAACAGAACCCGGGCCCGGTCTACGATGAAAGGGCCACACGCTCGTTCTTGCCGGTGGCGATGTATCCACGCGCGGTGGCAACACTCTATCACTGGGCGCATCGGGAGGAGGGGCTGATGAATCGGGGGACTCGGAGATTTGTGATTAAAAGTACGTCGGGGAAATCGACCAACTGTGTTGAGAGCGATAGCATTGCATCGTACAAATACGTGTTGAGGCGAGTGCCTTCGACGATGGGGACAAACTTGAAGGCACTATATGGATGCAATTTGTCGTCGTCTTCGTGAATGTCCAATCTGGTGGCTGTGAAAGATTACGCCGGGCACCAGCTCCGCGACCGAGGACGTTTGCGATAGACCGTGACAGACACGGGATTGGATAAATTACATAGGGACCGCGCGGTGCGGTCCGCAATGAGGCCACGATCAGCCGCACGATGGCGATAACGGCAATCTGCAACCTCCCGGGCCTGTGACGCAATTGGTCCACGGTGCATGTGGCATAATTGAAGCGACACATACCCTCACGAAAACTTCGAGGAGCGATGCTGTGAAGGAATCGCCGCAGTCGAGATAGATCTTCTATGAACGCTTCGTATTTGATCGTGGGCTCGGTTTTCTCTAGCCTGGAACGTTTGATAGCGCCGGAGCTGTGGTTTCCAAGGAACAAGAGGAGAGATCGTTGATCGAGCACGCCTGTGGGAGTCGGGTTCAAGTTATAGCATATCGTCAGTGAGGGAGAGCACGTTACTTTTGTGAGCTCTAATCAACCCTTGGTGTTCGGTCTGGGAGGGACTGGATCGAGAGCCAGAAGGTCACGATGAAGTTGCTCACGACGTCACACACGATGACGAATATTCTGAGGGTGTATTACCTGACCAGGCTTGGCGATTTGGTCGTGGATGTGCTCAGGATGGGGTCAATGACATCTGAGACTGTATTTTATTCAGAACGCCGCCGCCGGAATGATAAAGGAAACCACGGACCAGAGGAACAATGTCACGGTGCAGGTCGTACGACCGACCTGTAGTAGTCAGAGAGAATATCACCGAATTCTTTGCCTGCGTTGCTGATGCATTCGAAGACGGTGTTGAGGCGCTGGGCAAGGCCAGCGAGTGGGAATGGCGAGGGGGAGGAGAGGTTTGGGTTAACAACAATATTGCTTCCGACACCCGGGTGTACCGCAGGAGGTTTGATGGGCGGGGCCTTAGTTACTTGATAGCCTTGACTAGCTTGCTAGATCCAATCTCATTCAGCCATTGTCACCGTCCTTGCACGATCGTGTCCACCTTAGGTCCGATATGCGTGATTTTCTTGTAACCATTTTATGGCTCAAACCGAGCAATAGACTGTCCGGCTCGCGCTGGTACCGACTAGCGAGCGTCTCGATCGCGCACTCTTGATGTCTTTTTAGATGTCGCATTGAAATTAACAGTGGACGGGATTTTGGTGTGTCAGGGCGGCATGTTACTGCAGCACGCTGGCAACAAGTACCGAACGATCGTCACCGTCACCGAGAGAATTTAGTTATAAGAACGGAGAATATATTCACCACAGAAATAAGTCGTGGTGTATCGCCTTTGGAAAGCTCGACAATGCCTCGTAGTGAGGGGAAGTATGCCGTCGCCGCAAGAACTCGTACAATTCAATATCTGAAGGGGGAAAGGTTAACACTCGAACGACCGACCGAAAAAGTCTTGCGAACACACCTTACATACCCTAGAACCTCCTTCAGTGTGCCGTGCCAGCGACGAAACGAAGGAAAAGATATCCAGTGCAGCAAACTGCGTTGAACTTCCGAATTCCGTCTCGGGCAGGTTCGGATTCGTCCGAGTCAGTCACACGGCGATTTCAAGCGTCTACTTGGATCTGATACCACTTACCACTTCTCCCCTCGATCGCGCCAACGCTCGAATTCTAAACAATGGCCGCAAACTCTGTCGACTTCAACACTCGCGATCTCGATCTCGATCTCGACAATTTAGCCGAGTCGCCGGTCCCTGCCCGTGTCACGGTCACGTCCGAGTCAGACTCGGACATGTCATGGACAGCCGAGCTGCAAAACGAGCTCGGCTGGGACAATTCAAATGATATGATTTTAGCTCATCCCTACTGGCAGGCTGTAATGCAGGGCCACAGTGGGGTGTAGGTTACAATTAGCAATTAGTACTATGGTGTACAGCATCACTCACCAACATTAATCAGTGGCGCTACTCAGGCTCAGGCTAGTAGCAGGGACTCTGAATCTCAAGTTTTCCACTCTGCCTTAGTCAATACTCTGCAAATAAGAGCCTCTGATCCAGAGTCAAGTGGATGGGATGACATGGATGTAGAAGGTGCCAGTGGGAGCACAAGCCTGAGAGAGTCTGAGTCTGGGTTGATGCCACCATGGCAGCAACCTCAGGCTCAGGCTTCACACCAGGCTCAGATGGGTGGTAGTGGAGGTGCCAGTGTCAGTGGCAATAACATAGGTAAGTAAAAGTTCATCATGATCAATATGATGAAAATGTTGATCAGAATTATGGGCAGTCACATCACAGTCACAGTAGGTGCTCTTTTTGCTGAAATAACTTAATTTACTTATCATATGATAGTCTGGACACCTTGATAAGTAGCCTGAACAATGCTTCAGGCAACTTTTTCCTCCACTGGGATTATTCTCAGGGCAGTCAGGGCAGGAGTGGGTATAGTTCACTAGCAGGTTGGGATGGAGGAGTCCCAGACAGTGGGAATAGATCTTGTAAGTTTTTATTTTATTTTCCTGAGCCACAGTAATTCAAGTTATGGTGGTCTCCTAGCAGCTGCCACTGGACATTTGGAGGCACAAACTCAGGACAGCCAGCCTGAGCCTGAGAGTAGCAGTGGATATACTAGCTCACTACCAGTGGCAGGTTGGGATGGAGGAGCCCCAGGCAGTGGGAATAGATCTTGTAAGTTTTTATTTTATCTTACTGAGCCACAATAATTCAAGTTATGGTGGTCTTGGCATAGCAGCTGCCACTGGTCATTTGGAGGCACAAACTCAGGACAGCCAGCCTGAGAGTAGCAGTGGATATACTAGCTCACTGGCAGGTTGGGATGGAAGAGTCCCAGGCAGTGGGAATAGATCTTGTAAGTTTTTAAATCATATTACTTTTAATTCAATGGAGCCACAGTTACTAATTGTAATGGTTTTGTAGCAGCCTTCACTGGCAATTTGGAGCCCCAACAGCCCCAAATACTGCCAGTGGTACCTGAGCAGCAGTCCAGTCCTCATTTCTGTGGACAATCTCGTAAGTTTTCAATTTTATATCACTTTTTACATTTATAATTGATTTTTTGAACATACAGCTTTGTTCATTGATGCCTTGAACTCTGCACAGGCAACCAACTGGGTTGTCTTATTCAGACGTGCTGCAGAGAGTCTCTGTATCAGGCTTCGTGAGAGAAGGTCAAAGATAACTGTACCACTTAAGGAGGAGTTAATAGTGGAGATTTTGTTAAGACTTATCCATGAGTATTTCTCAAACTCATTGGAATATGGTAAGTCCTCTGCTTGTACTAGTTCTAGATTTCATTACTTATTACTTGATATTAGTTCAAGTAACCCTTGCCAGTGCTTCATCTACTAGAACTGTGTTTACTCACATGTCTGATTCCAACTTCAAGTCTCGTCTTATCAGGGAGCTGAAGGAGGTGACCAATAGGTTTGCTGAACGTGTCTGGGCTCAAGCTCTAGGTTCAGTCAAATATCCTGTCCAAGCCAATGGTCAAATTTTTGAGCTTCTGTCCATCCACAAAAGCATCAACCTAAACCAGTTAGAGCGGTGGACTGGATACTCACAGGAGTATGGATATGGTGCCTTTCACCAGATGGTTCAACTTGGAGGCACTGCCAGTGATGTACAGGTAAGTACTAGTAAAACACTTATTCTATGTGAAACTTCAGGTGGCTTACTCAGGTCTAAATTTCTAGGGACCTTTTGGCCATGAAGCATTTCACCAGGTCTTCAAAGCAGCTGCTTACAAGACTACTCATCCATGGTGTTTTCTTTTTGTGGATGAGTTTGGAGCTCCTATATCTAGGATGTCCATTGAAACAGGAGCAACTATTTGTGGTTGGGTAAGTTATCTACCATTGTCATTATATTTTACTGAGCTTGCTAATTTGGAATGGAAGCTCATAGCTGCCCTTACAGCATATAAAGTGAAAAACATCTCATTTGGAGAAAGCTGTAGTGGTTCAACACGCAAGGAGGTGGAACAGATAATCAAGAATGTCCATGAATTTTTCAGAGACATTGTACTTGAAGTAGGGCCCTCAAGTATCCCTGTGGATCAGAGAAAGATTTGGCACCAGAAACTCACTCAGTTTCTTACTGCCTGATGAAGTGGTTTTAACTTTCAACTTTTATTGTAAAGTACTCAAGGTTCTACCAACTACTAGATGATATTGTCTGTTTTACACTTACATGTACATTATTCCAAAGATGAATGATGTCCATCACCTAGATGATACTGTCTGTTTTACACTTACATGTACATTATTCCAAAGATGAATGATGTCCATCACCTAGATGATACTGTCTGTTTTACACTTACATGTACATTATTCTAAAGATGAATGATGTCCATCACCTAGATGATATTGTCTATTTTACACTTACATGTAGTGCATTATTTTAAAGATGAATGATATCCATCACCTAGATGATATTGTCTATTTTACACTTACATGTAGTGCATTATTTTAAAGATGAATGATATCCATCACCTAGATGATATTGTCTATTTTACACTTACATGTAGTACATGATTCCACAGATGAACAATGTCCATCACCTAGATGAATGATGTCCATCACCTAGATGAATGATGTCCATCACCTAGATGATTGATGTCAATCACCACTGATCATGAATTCAGCTTCTCCTGGAGATACCCCAGCTGGTATAAAGGATATAGATTGAAAATAAAGACATACCAACATTGATTCCAATGTATACGGGCATGTAGTATATCCCCAATCATCTCCGTCCTTGAGTGATGTAGGACACGACATCACATCACCTCGTCCACATGAACAATCTCGAGTACCTTGACGGTCTCAGCCTCCCCAGCGCGGCAGAAACGCTCGATCGTGCCCGGGTTAACGTCGAGCCCGCGCGCCTCGTGAAGGTGGATGATGTCGAGACGCGCGCGGTGACGGTGGCGGATTCCCAGAGGCCTGCGTGCACGGGGAGTCGAGGGGGAGATGGTGGCAAGTCCCATCTGCAATGGAGGGAAGGAACGGGAAGAAACGTCGTCATCCAGGCGAAAATATCAAAAGATTGATATGCTTACGCCAGGTCGATCCTACGCGTCGGAGCGATCAGCTCAGCCAAGGTTTCGCAGCGAAATACTAACTTGGTCGACTCACGCCCATTGCTCGACGTTGGCCAGCGCACGTAACACGACCGCTGCACTCTTGCACTTCCCGAGCTTCCACGGATCAACTGTGTTTCGCGTATAGTTGTCGCCGCGGTGCGGCACGGCAGGCGCTTTGGGGGCGTTCTGGCCAATCAAGTGATGTCGACCAGTGAGGAAGAGGCATACGGCGTGCCTGGTGCGTTCTGCCTTTTAGGAGGAGAGAAGATCTACGCGGACCAAAGAAAAATAATTTGATTACCTTCAATGCGGGATTGGTGGTGTTCAGGATGACCACTGAACCCATTCCATTCCATCAGGGTCGATGGGGGGTTTCGGTGGGGATCAGCGGCTCGTCCTGGGTAGATAGGTTAGCGGATTCGGAGGACATGGTGAGGCAGTGACAGACACATCTGGTGGGGGTCAGCAAAGTCTTTGAGAAACGTCAGTCGTTTGTCAGACGCGCAGGTCGTGCTTAAGTTCGACCAAGTGCCACTATCACCGTCTACTGATTAGTGTGTACCTGTCAAAGAAGGCGAAAGCAAACTGCTCACCACTGTAGGCCCTAGTCCAGACACTGATCCTACTAGGCTAGCCGCACCTTCTGTGGCATGAAAATAAGATCTGTCGACTACTTGATGTGTATGCGTGTCTGAGATAGCTGTGTCGCATCCGGAGCTTACTGCGATGGATAGAAGAGGAGCAAAGATTAAGAAAATATGAGCCACGTTAGCCACGGCTCGAGTGTACGATGCTAAGGACACACTGGCAAGCTACCTTTGTATGAGGGTCCGTATCGGACAAAATTATTGACTTGTATCTTGGGTTTGACTTGAGATCTTGGGTTTGACTTGAGACGTCACCTTGATTTGAGCTTGGTAAGCACACCTTCCTGACCCTGGCATGCGTATTAGTAATCACGAGCCCGCCGCCTTCCGAGTCCTGCCCCTCTAAATGCGCGCGTTCCCTGATCCACGTGAACGCACGCTGCTAAGCCTTAGCAAGCACGGAAAGCACCATCACAATGGAGCAGATTCTTCAGCTTGACGGTGCCGTTTGAGAGGGCTGCGAGGACGAGGGCGCGATTGGAGAGGGATTTAGAACCCGGTGTGGTGAGGGTGATGTGCGGAACGCCTGCCTTGTCGTTCGAGACGGGCGCGGGGCTGACGATAGGCGGGGAAGGGAGGAGTTGGGGATGCAACGGGCCCTTTTCTGCCGCGCCTGGGAACTCCCTGAGAGGTGCTGTCGGGTATGCCAGTTGTTCTAAGTTCGTGGGTCTTTCCAATGCGAGACCAGAGAACGACTTTTTTGACCTTGGAAGTGGTATTCTTTTTCTCGATGGCCATGCGATCGAGAAGGCCGTCGATGTCATTGGAGGCGCGGATGCTGCACGTGCGAGTGCCTGTGCGCGAAGGATGAGGGGATGCAAGAAGGATGTGGGGGGCATAGGACTCGATGCAGCGACGGAGTCTTCCGACGCCGACCTGACCGAAGCCAGTTTCTCTTCCGCGACCGCGTGCGATCTCTGCTTCGAGGACCATGCCGATGGCGACACATTCGCCGTGGAGGAGGTAGGGAGTGAGGAAAACCTCGATGGCATCACCGATGGTGTGACCAAAGACGCGTATGGCAGCTGTCTGTGTGGCGATGAGGGAGGGCGGTGTAATCAGTGCGGTAGAGACGGACCTTTATAATTTCAGCGAGGCCGTTTGCGAGCTCGCGCTTTGGGAGGGAAGCGAGGAAGGCGACGTCGATGAAGACGTACTCTGGCTGCCAGAACGCGCCGACGAGGTTCTTTCCGAGGGGTGTGTCGATGGCTGTCTTTCCACCGATGGCCGAGTCGACCATGGCGAGGAGGGAGGTGGGGATCTGTACGACTGGGACGCCGCGCATGCTGGGGGGAGAGTCAGCAAAGAGAGAGGGAGGGGATCCGAATACGCACAAGGTGGCTGCGACGAAGCCTACGAGGTCGCCTATGACGCCTCCTCCGATAGCGATGAGGACGGTACTACGAGTGCACTTTGTGAGAGTAAAAAGTCTTCTATAGCAGCCTTTCCCGATGTACCAACATTGCCGAGATAGAGTTGAGGAAGTGAAGGTTTACCGCCAGAACCTGTGACGACGAGGGTTTCATCGTTGTCAGCCCAGAGTGGAGAGTGAGCGAGAAGGGACGGCATACATTAATGAGCGCCTGCAAGGTCGCCATCTTTGAGAGGGCTATCATTGAGAACGAGTGCGCGATTAGGGATTTAGAACGCGGTACACCTGCCTTGTCGTTCGAGATGGGTGCGGGGCTGATAACGCTTACATAATTTCCAACCCAATTGTGTCATTGTCATGCTAATTGGTGTAGAATAACCATAAACGTAGTAGTACTTCCATGCACAGTCCAATCCCTCCACGTTGACGGCCTTTTTTCTATTCCATTCACTTGTTTCCACCTCGCATGAATCCGATCAAGGGCTAAATACGTTGTCATTCAGGCTTTCACTGAAGTTGTACGAGGCATGGATCTCCGCCAGTGTCGCTGAGTAGATGGACGTTGTAGACGTGGCAAAGGTTTGAGGGACGATATCGGACAAAATTATTCTACAATTATTAGCATGACAATGACACAATTGGGTTGGAAATTATGTAAGCGTTATCAGCCCCGCACCCATCTCGAACGACAAGGCAGGTCACACTGTATCGTAGCGGCGCTTGTGCGCCCAACTCGCAGCCTGCCAAGGAGGCAAAGTGACCGGACCTATAATATATATATTCGGAGATAGCTTGGAGATCGATCCTTAGTAGGAAGCAAACTTATCATTCATCCATGTGTCCAAGTTATCAGTAGGCACTGTTGACCGCGTAACGGCGTCGACATATGCGCCACAGGGTAGGTGAGTATTCCTAATTCCTAGCAGCTGACAGTCTGCGACCCTCGAAGGGTTATTTCTAAAGGAAGCTGCAAGACTGGACCATGCCCCTTGGACGCTCAAGATTATCATGACTCAGCGGGGGCTGCAATAAAAAGCTAATCGACTCGAAACCCGGAGTCGTTCCAGTCCGCTTAGCAGCCGACTCTGCGTGGGGTGTTACAAGCTGATTCGGAACAACCTTGATGCGATGTCATTCAAGTGAGATCATACCGACGGGCCCGCGAAGAACCACTCCGCGAGCATGACGACCGGTGATAATAAATTTGAATCTCCCCACCGGATAAATGGCCAACACTTTCGAAATCCTGTCACAGTAGGCCCCCGGACTCTGAGGCACTGCTGCCAGTGCTTCTCGGTAAAGTGCACGGGTATTAGGTATTTAACAAGAAACATAAAATAGTACATGCCATGTACAAGCCTAGCGACTGTAGTCCATCGTGCACGAAAACCCGAACGCCTATAGAAAAATAAGTTCGTCAACCCCTTCACGAGCTCCTGCTCTCATCAAATTTTTGCATCTCCACCTCCGAATTTATGACCACGAGTGCAGAAGTAGGGGGACCAAGTCCGCCGAGTCTTCGACTTCCGCATCCACTCGCGTGAGTTGCAATTGTGCAGCAGGGCTATTCGATATTTGATATTCCGAATCCAGAGTCGATCCCTATATCACGATGGTCCCACATGGCGATCGGACTGCAGATGCTCGTGCTTTGCCAGAGAATGATGCGCAGATGCAGCTCCCGCACGCTCATGATGAACCGGGGCGAGAGGACGCACATTGATGCAGGATGAACGGTCGCGATCACCCCGGCGTCGGTGTAGCCAAAATTGACGTGGTACATGACGCCGTGCCTGTGGTTCGTCGCAAGTCGTGGGGATTAGTGTGGGGATGGGTGAGGGACGTACACGAAAAATAAAATAAAAAACGTCTTCCTTGGCGAGCAGGTCCATGTATTGGTTGACTCGTCATCGTTTACCAACAACCACTTTTAACTTGATAAGTGCATGCGCGAAGTCCGGTCTCGCTCTCGCCGGTTCGCATGTCGAAATCATACCTGATCAATAGCCTGAGTTGGGCGGTTATTCGTTTTAACTTAAAGACAGACCTATGCACGGGGCAGACTGCAACGACGCCTCGCACTGTTCAAATTTCCGCATGCCATGGACTTATCCGCTTCGAGATGTGGACACGCGGAATCATTCCGCGACCGAAATCTACGAGCGTGATGAAAAGCGATGTCAAAAATTATTTTTGTTGGTAACTACAAACCTGCGGGCGGATGCCTAGGAGCGGAGGTCGGCGGGTGAGGAATGAATGTTTGACTGGCGCAAGCAAGGTCCCGGCAAATATATTCCTGGGCCCTTTAGGGACAGGTTTATCCTGACGACTCGATGTAACCGGATCCCGGTACCGGGACCGGTCTGGCTGTGGCGTGGGTAGATTGTGGCGTGGTGAGTTGTTTACTTCATTACTTACTATCTTTAATGGCCACCCTAGGTAACGTTTTTTGAACAACTTGTTGTCTGTTGCTCACGGGATTCGCGATGTGATGTAGGTGCAGTGCCGCATCTTGTCATGTGGCATCTGATAAAGATGTTCCGTATGGTCTACTCCGTCGAGATTTTGAGTTAATACGCTTCTCATTCGATCAAAGGTAGCCGTCGTCGTCTTTTCGTACCTTGAACTTACACGGCGTGCAAGATCACTCCCAGATTCGAGGTGCCATCCAAGAGTATTAAACACTAGTACTCATCGGGGGGTTTTGTTTTCATCCCTTACTGCGACAACGCTGTCTAACGAGTACGAACACCACCTCCACTGCCTCATCCACACCCAACCAGTCCAAAAAACGTTATCACGACACTCCTCTTTTATTCCGTCAACACCACCTGCACGTCTTATGTCGGTAGTATATTCCTTGCCCAATCAGCAGTACCGCGACCTCCTCATCCCCTTCCGATCCAACTTCCTTTGAGCAGCACCACTGTGTAGCAGGTTATCGTTGCCTCTGTAGACTCCTCCAAAGCTGTCCAGCGACAACTCAGACAGGTGGTCCCACCGCAGAAGAATGCAGATGCATCCAATACTTCAAGCTCAGCCCCCCCCCCCGTTAGATCTGCCAGACGAGCTCAATCCCGCCACGGAGCGTGAGTGTAAAAAACTAATAAACGAGACTAGGGCCCGGGTCAAGGTGACCGCTGTAGAGCTCAAGACCACCCACGTAGACGAAGCTCTCGCCTGGGGCGACCGCGAAAGAGATGGCTTTAGCAAAGCACGAGGCCGTGCAGTTCGCAGACAAGTGGTCGATCTCATCCACAAGGCTGAGGAGGCTTTGGCCAAGCCGATAGAGAACACATTGGAAGCGACGATGCCTACCTACACCAGAGTCGGTGCCCGCACCAGCCGCAAGCTTAAACTCGAATCGCTTCCTTTGGTTGCCTCAAGGTGCACATTTCCATCTCGGAACCCGTCAATTCGCATCTTGTAAAACCATGGATGAACTCGCGATGGGACTCAAACGCCTCGAACGATCCACACTCGACTACTTTGTGTGCGTTGTTCTCACTATATCCTCACTCCTTTTCAGACCGCGCGCGTGTTCTCGTGGAACGTTTAGATTAGCAGGGTTCCCAAGCCACATCTTATGCTGATATATCCCGTCATTTCCCAACAACAGTAAGCAGCTCGCTCGACGGACCCACGGACTGGAACGCCCTCCGGGCTTTTGCCCACTCTTACATGCGCTCACACCTTGATTACGTGTTACTCTAGTAGTAGGGATCAAATTTCAAATTCAGGTGTAGTTTTACACGGACTTTGTATCATCATGCACGGACAGCGACGACGGACAATGTAGAAAATGTGTTCCACTTGACGTATCGATTGTTTGTAATTTACTATGCATCACGCAAAAAGTAGTCATTCAGACTATGTGCGATTCCAATCGTGTGTCTGCGCGTATGAACTTGCGCGTCGCCGCTGCATCGGCGTCATGGACGCGACTGGGTAAGTGTGATCACAAAATAAGGTGGCCGCAAGTCCCGCAACTGTTGAACTTCCAAGCCGACCTTCGACTGGACATTAACAAAACGGCGACTAATAAGCCTCCAAAGACTTGGTGGATTTACTGATCCGGGTATAACTATAACGCATCGGTTCTAACGGGGCCCAGGGGTGCCCGGAGGGCTTGTGAATATATATATATATATTTGGACAAGCGTGATTATTGCGCAGCAACTGACAACTTGGCGTCCTACACAATAAGTACGCTAAGGCGGAGGCCACGGGGAACTCCGGTCCGAGGAAAAATGCTCTTACGCACGCCCCGCATACGCAGGGGGTGTGGGGCTCTGTATACTACCTGGTGTTGGCCAGTCTGGTGGTAGGGAGGTGTTGTCACGGAGTACGGTGGTCCAAGTGTGTAGCACTTTCGTTCTCGAGAGTGATTTTCTGTTGCTTTTGGCCATACGGCGGTCGATATTGAGTCTTGCTGTGAGGAGGCGAAGCCATCGCGGTGTAATTGCGGTGGGGGGGAGAGTTAGATTTCCTATGACATAGTCGCGCGCAAATATATCTAATTAGATGCTTCTAACAAGACCCATGTGGGATTTTTAGGTGGAGTCCGCCGCCCTTTCTGTGGGAACCTTACCAAAAAAAAAGGATTTGAAATTCGGGGATGTCCCGATCACGCCAGTCAACGTCCTGCTTCTTAGAGAAAAACGTGTGCACCACTACTACGACTTCGCCTGCCCTGGGGCGTTGCTGTGGGCGAGCCGACCAGCACCGCACTATCAGTTTCCAATGTTCGTTTCGAATTGTCCCACCCTCTGGACGAGAGGGAAATTCGTGCGTCGTCAACTTCAGAACAATCACCTGGTAGTCCGTCTTTGCCTTCCATGGCACATCGCCGGACAACACCTAGCGGAGGAATTAGGCTAATGACCATCAGGGTATCGGGGAACATCCTTACCTCGAACATCGTACACCCGAACGAATAAATGTCTCCCGATGGGTGCGGTTCGCTTCCAGAGAGTCTTTCAGGTGCTGCCCATTTCACCGCTCCTGGTTTGCTCGAGTTCGACAATCCTTGCAAGTATGTCAGTCCAGGCTGCAATTTCTCGATCGTGCATGCCAATCCGAAATCGCTGATTCGCGGTATTTGAGCTTCGTCAATTAGGACATTTCCCTGGTGAAATGTGAGAAAACATCAAACCAAAGCTGTGGTTATGGACATACGCTGTGCAAGCCTCCATGGAACACGTTGTTTGAATGGACTACGACATCAGTCTGATGAGAAAAACTGGGATCATAGCGCGATTTCCGAGGACGCACGATATTCCAGGCCAGATCCGATGCCATGCACCTGCGCATCGTCAGTATCGTGGGGTAAAAAAGAGGGCATCATGACTAACCAGCTGCAGTCTCTCGACTACTGTGAGGGTCTTGTTCTTGAGAAAAGAGTGCAAGGTCCCGTGTGACATCCAAAGAAACACTACCCCGAACGTTGGTCCAAAGATAGTCGTCACACCGAGCAGCGGAACAAGATTAGGATGCTCGAGTCTTCTCAACAGACCGAGTTCGCGACGGATCTGCCAGCAAGTATTAAGTAACAAACGAAGAAATGTACATGGAATCGAGTCGACCTGGTTGTTCGTGCAATTCAGTAGCCTCTGGTTCTCTTCTGCATCTTCAGACTCAAAATACCTCAGGACCTTCACGGCGACCTAGAAGAGATGAGCATAGCGTTGGCCAGCAAGAGTAGAACAAAGCACCGAGGACGAAGACCTGGTCCTGCATTTGTAAACGTCACTGAACGCGCCACCAGTTAACCGAACGGTAGAATCCCGTTCAATTCGATCTGTGAGATCGACTAGCGGACGGCCTTTGACAAGGGACCTAGGTAAAAAGGATCGGTCGTGTTGGCAAGTGACCTGACAATGTGAGACTCACCTGAATGATGAAGAAGTCATCGGCAATGATTGGATACTACGGTAATATAAGCAAAATAGGCCTGTCGTTCAAGTTCGTCTACCCGCGCAACTTCTCTCCGCCGCCAACGGTCAACCGTGTGCCCGATGAAGAAAATGGCGAGGAGTCAGGGGAGGAGCAGGACGACGTTGCAAAGGCTCTCAAAGAGCACGTTGAGGCGATACACAGCGTCCTACATATCTCGGATCATGTTGTCGATAACTCACTGTTGTGAACAGCGAGCACATGTGGTCCGTGCGCTGGCCAGCAAGAATTCCCACCTAGCACTAGAGGCAAAGCTCTATTTGTGAGGGTGGGAAGACGTGAATGTAATTTTCCGTCCGACGACGCGGTAGAAGGAGTGAGCCGGTGACCTTGGTGTGCGTGCCACGCATTTGAAGTGGGAATAATGAGATATGTAGTAGAGTTGTGTCTAGTCGACGACAAAATGATATGATATGATCCCAAAAAAAAAAATACTGTGTCTATTTCTCGTAGACAGGCCGAAATATATAGACGATGAGAAGTGGTTTGGACGACACGTTTCATTGCCATATTCGAGGTCCTGTCTACGCATACAGAAAACTTCACATTCTGGTGAGGTTACCTCATGCTTACATCATGAAAATGTCAGCATCTCGAATATGGCAATGAAACGTGTCGACACGTCCAAACCACATTTCTCGACGAGGATACGGTCTGTCTACGAGATATAGACACAGTATTTATTTTTTTGGGATCATATCATATCATTTTGTCGTCGACTAGACACAACTCTACTACATATCTCAATATTCCCACTTCAAATGCGTGGCACGCACACCAAGGTGGCTCACTCCTTCTACCGATGCGTCGTCGGACGGAAAATTACATTCACGTCTTCCCACCCTCACAAATAGAGCTTTGCCTCTAGTGTAGTCTCCCATATCTTCCCTAATTCGGAAGGCCAACGTGTTGCTGTCGGTGCGCTTTGTGTTCACCGTAGGGTAGATCGGAGTCAATAGATAAGTAGACGAGTCATAGGCCCGAACGGGTTTTTTTTGCATTAAAAATAGCTATAGTAAAGCCCTCCGGGCGGTCCTGGACCCCGGATATTATCTACCTCGTTTACAGTGCTACGAATAAGCACAACGTTGGCACGATCGAGGGGAGAAGTGGTAAGTGGTATCAGATCCAAGTAGACGCTTGAAATCGCCGTGTGACTGACTCGGACGAATCCGAACCTGCCCGAGACGGAATTCGGAAGTTCAACGCAG